>JABJVR010031061.1:0-12619 GCA_025773905.1 Chitala chitala
CTCCGAGAAACCCTTGTGCTCCAATCCACCCCGTCCAAAGAATCCCTCCAAATGAATAAATGAAGAAGCGGCGTGTTTGTTCTGCCATCCATCAGCGAACTGTCGGGTGTCAAAACCCGGCGCAGCTGGGATCGATATTTTGCACAGCAGCCTTTCATGCGTGAATAGATAATTACAGTCGCCACAGATCAGGAAGACATCAAGTATCAATTCCCATCCCAGTGTAATTGTTCTCTGCGCATTAAATTGCCGCCTGTCAACCTTCCAGCGCAGCTTACGTACCCCTCTAAAACGTAAGCCTATTCGGACAAGATCCAGGTTCGGTGGCTCCGACGTGGAAACGTACTTTATTTGCAAAAATGCCATTATAAACATTGTGGCTCTATAAGCACGCGAAGCGTTGTATTGTTTTTGCACATATGCATGCCTGTGCTTTGTACATTGGGTGTATATTCATTTATTTTAATACGCACATTTATTTGTATTGTGCAAAGAAGTTCTCACACCGGTAACTTGGCTTTTCTGTACAATTTTCTCCACTGAGTGTTTAATGTTAGGATTGCCTGTTGCAAAGACATGAACACACATAATAGGAGTTTTTAGTTTAAGTCAACCTTGTATGTGGTACAATGTTTTGTAGTACAGACTACCTTTTAAACAGTGGTTTGGTTTTGCATAGTGAAATCATTTATTACTTGAGTTTTGGTCACTGCAGGGTGAACATCAGTGTTCTCCTTTCTGTAGACAAAGACAGTTCAGAGTGATGACTCTACGTCAAGCCGACGTCTTGCCATTCTTCCTGCGTGACGTTAATTATCTTTCAGAATCAATGGCTGCACCCAGCCAATTTTCCCTCCCTCTCTACCTCACCTCAGCCCGAACCATCGCAAACTGCGGACACCGATCAGTTTTCATTTCGCTGACAAACTGTTTTTCTTTAGCTGTGTGCCACAAACGCACACTGTGTAAAAACCCACCTCTCTCTCTTTTCTAAGTTTGTTTCTGTCGAGTGGGGTTTTGATAAACAATACCGTATACTCATTTTGACAGCGGAGCCTGCTCGAGTAGTCGGTGAGATCTCAGTGCCATGTATGCCGTGGATATTTCTTTGTAAGTTTATCGTTCCACAGAAGTATGTCTTTACTGTAGCAGCCCCTCAGGGCCTGTAACTGGAGTTCCCACTGCCTGAGTGCTGGTACGTCCGATAGGCATGGGGGCCTGTTGTTATTTGTTAACTTCTATGCACCATTAGCCCCCTGCTGTGTTTGTTTTTATATCGTGCAGTGGTATCTGCTCTCTCCCGTCACACTACCCCAGAATCAGCTCTGTTGTATTAGATTTTCAGCAAACCAACCCCCTCCAACTGCACTCATGCCCTGTGCTGTTGTGAGCATCATGATAGCCTAGCCAGCTACACCCTACGTTCAGTGAGAGGAGGAGTTTCAAATGGGGGGGCACCTGAAGAAGTTAAATGAACCTGATGTATATGGGGAGCTGGCGGGTGTGTGTGTGTGTGGGAGGGAGTATGTTTGATTATAGTGCTCTGGTATCTGGTAATGGGAGGGGGGTCTCCCTCATTGACTCTGACCCCCACTGCATTTAGTCATAATGGAGGATTGTCAGCTCGAAGCTGAGTATGGAGGCATGCTTGGCACAGGAAGGGCTGTTTATGAAACAAGACTGCAATTGTGATCTAAACCTGGAAGTGTCCCTGTTCCTCTGCGGTTTCTGCAATTAACATGGAAGCGATACAGGTTACATAGCGTCTCAATACGGATTGTGAAATTTAAGCTTCTGCTCAAGACTTTTTTCTTATGTTGCTGTGTTTTATTATTTCTGCCGAACATCTTTAAAAGTGAAAAAACTGCCCTTTACCCTCAGTGCGTGTGACCTTAAGGAAAGATGATCTGATAAAGGAAAGAAAGGCGATATATTTGACTTTTACACCTCGGTTGACTGTACATCTTACACACCATAAACCAGCATTACATTTTAATGAAGTAATTTAGAGGGATCGGATACCTGAGCACAACTGGGACCAGTCTCACCCGTGACCACTTCTGAGCCAATAACCAAACAGATATTTCTCGTTCTGCTTAACCCAGAATGAAGCAGGTTTAAATAATTAACAAAATGGCTTGAAGCTGAAATGCACAGTGCAGTAAATGAACCAGCAGTTGACCTTAAACATAAATAATGAGTGGTATCTTTACACTTGGTAAGAGCCGTGGATGGGCCGCTGTGTACAGTGTAAGTGTGGGCTCTGTCCTTCATGGGATTCGGTACTGAAAGGAAGTGAAACAGAAATGGGTCCAGTGCAACGCAAACGACTGAAGGCAGCTTTAACAAAGAGCTCAAGTACTGGAGCGCCTTTGTTTATCTGGAATCACAACTTGTTTGACCCTCCATTTTTTAAAATAATACCTGTTGTTCCCAGAGGAGCAGAGGTATGAGCGCAGTCACAGATTGGATTTCACGCTCGGTTTCCAGTGTTTGGCATTTCTGGAGCACGAATGAAAAATGAGGATTCTTGTGGCGCTGTCCTGGGTGCAACGAGAGCTGGTCATGTGACAGAGCGCTCCGGCGGTGTCGCGCCTTTGGGGCGTGTCCTCACCCGGGGACGCCGAGAGCCTGCCTGTGACACAAACAGGCTCCGCATGAGTTTTGCAAAGGCTGCGGTGGGAGTTGTGCATTTTCACTGCGCCATAAACACACAGGAATGAAGACAAGTCTTTATAGTCAGTCTGCCGGCTCTGCTCATTATAGGCAACGCATGCAAATGTACTTCAGGCTCAAATAGTCATTCTAACAAAATGAATTCCATACCTCTGTGGATGATTTCTGACTAGTTTCCTTTTATTTTAGAAATGGAGAACCTCATTCTCTGGAATTTAGGAGGTATTAGTTTAGAAACGTGTGACATGAGGTGATACGTTTCGCACTCTCTGAACAAAGATGTTAACCAGCTGAACTCTCTTTTCTGTATGAGTTCTGTGACTGTACGCTTGTTGAATCACATGAAGGTTCTACATTAGCTGTAGGTGTTAGATAAGTTGGACCACTCTACCCTTAAAATGTGGTCCAACTTAAGAAAAAAAAATGTCTTCCATTACAAATGTGCAGTGTCGTTAGGCACGCAGCTCCAGCTCTGGTACGTGTGTTTGTGTGTATAAAAAACAATGCAGATCTTTACACACCTCCAGCTTACAGTCCTGCTCTGTAGGCGTCAGTCACCTGCAGCAGACCTGGAAAATGTCAGCAGCTCCTTCTCAGCTTGAAGTGTGCTCCTCACGTGTTTCTGGTTTGTTATTGCACACGAACACTGAAACGCTCCGCTCAAAGCCGTCGCTTGCTCCGCTGTGTTACAAATGGTTATGACAGCACCTGACAAAGCAAGCTGTTTCCCACTGAGATCTATAAGGTTTGAGGCCTGGATAGGGTGACAAAAGGGGGTGGGACAGCATTCTTCTCACCTTCCGCCAGTCATGGGTCGTGGTCCCTGTGGAAGCAGTTCTACTGCTGCCGTGGGTTCACTGTTATTGGGTTTGTCAGGTCCTGCTCCACGCGGCAGCGTGGCTTTACTTCTGTTAGAGGCCTCATGATCAGTCCTTTTTACAAATGATGCGTGATGAAACGGAACAAATTGTGTGGACTGTACTCAGCCTCGAGCCATTCTAAACTCCTACATCTGCACCCATATCAAGCTGTGACTTCACACCTGCGGTTTGTTAACAATAACGGGCCATCTTCACGGGTGCAGGTTCTGTCTGTGTCAGACTGGCACCCACGCAGTACATTCCTGCTACCTGCATGATTCTGAATGCCCCCGGGTCTTTCAATGGCTCTCAGAAATTACACACTGCCACTAGATATCAGCACAATGTATTCCTGCCAGTCAAGGGGTGTTAGTTTCCCACGGCGAATTAACCCTAGAAATTCCCTTCTCGTTGCTGATCCGACACCTTTGGCACGTTGCAGAGGAGCCGTCTTTGTGCTGCAGACATTGTTCTATTGCCACCTGCGTGGTCTCCTCACAAGAGCTCTCAGGTTTGTTGCCATGGCGTTAACGGGCTGGTTTTCACAGCACTGGGAGCCCCAGGCGGTTTTACAAGGGAGATTCCCACAGAACACCACCATGCAAACTATGGGGCTTCTGTTCACATGTCATGTGTTGAGAGCAGACCTGGATGAGTGTTACTAGCATCCGGTGCCTTCAAAATTCTGTTTAGAGATGATTTTACAGCACAGTGCTAATGTGTTGTTAGCGTGTCCTCTGTGTACTTTTGATAAGACGGACAATTTAAAAATGGTGAGGTTTTAATTTGGATTTAATTTGTAATCCATGAGAGTCTTGAACTGCTCCTGTAAAACAAACGGCTGTGGAAAAGCGTTATCACAAAAATATGAGAGGAGTTTCCCAAATTCAACACAGGATTCCAAGAAGGCAGTCAATAAAAAGTAAACAAGCAAACTCCAGTTCTACAAAACATGCTTTGTTTGTGTCCTTGTGTAATCAGAGTTTGGCCCCTTGTAGTGTGCAAAGTTGAAAGCAGGGAGATGGTGGTGGTTGGGGGGGGTCATGTTTACAGCCAAGTCCCATGCAGTTCCCCCTGGGGAAGCCACGCTGCCTCTTGCAACCTTGCCTGCACCCAGCAACAGCCTGTCCTTCCGGCCCCCCAGGCCCACTGGGATGAGGGAGCTTCACACATCTGCCAGCCAGATTTACCCCCCCTTCGTTTTTCCAACATCACCACTATAGTCTTGCCTCCTCCCACCTACTCGCGCGCTCCTCTTAAGTGTGTCTGGGGGTTCTCTTTACGACACCCATGCCTCTGATTCCTACAGTTCAGCTGTAGATAGGGGTGGGAGGCATGGGTGGGGTTTGGAGGATGTGGTGGATATGGGGAGGGCTGAGGGGGGGCAGCAAGATGCTGGGTGTGCACAGGTGTACCTCTGCAGCCTCAAGGGTAAAGCATGTAGCTCTCAAATTAGCACACACCGCTTTTCAGTAAGGTTGTGGACCGTGCCAGTGTGTACATGTGCGTGTGTGTGTGTGTACAATAAAAAAAAAAACAGACCCGATCCTAGTCAAGGACTCCCTTCCAAGGGCATCGTGAACAGGAGGATTCCTTTCACCTCTGAGATTTAAAATCTGTGTAATTGTCGTTGTAGCTGTTAAGTCCCATAGCTTTCAAGAGGAGAAACACCTTGAATTTCATAAGGTCGTGTGGACTGATGGTGATTTCTCAATAAAGAAGTAAGTGCGATACTTTACTAATAACTGCATATGTTTCAAGTAGCCTTTAACACAGTGCCTGTTTTGGCCATGGTTGCAGCATACATACGATATTGTCACGTAACACATGAACGTTTCTCGGAGATGGAACATTTACCAGAGATAAACGTACTGAATTTAGGATCTTTCCAGCAGTGCTGTCCAGCTGCCACAAATACTGTTAGGCGGTATTATTACATTTATGGCTGTATGAGATTTAAATACTTTCCTGGATTCTATTTTTGTGGCTAAAGCGAAGGAGCTGTTCTCTTTTACTGAAAGGTTTCCAGATTAAGTAGTCTTAGGAAAAAGACTGTGCAGAAGTGTAGTAAGTCATTGTTGGCTACTTCCTTAGATTGGTTATTTTTGTGTGCGTGAACTGAGGACATTGTGAGGTTGTGCATTGTTTCCCCATATGTTGATATCCTCATTTTAAATCCATACGTTAGAATTCAAATAAAGACCAACCTAGTCTAAACTGAAAGCACGTATAAAGTTGGTTTTAAATGGAAAGTATCTACAGATGAGAAGCTGGGCTTTGTCAAAAACACATCCATGGGAAGGATTGTTTAACAATACAATAGTCCAGCTGGAAGCCTGTTTAAGGGTGGCGTTTGTCAGGAAATATGCCCTCCTCAGCTGGATACCCATGATCCTTCTACCGTATGGGACCGATCTGCCCCCCCCCACAATGCTGAAGCTGTGAAGAGATGGATTTTCTTGTCTTACCAGCGTTCTAGACACTACAAAATATTCTCTTAAGCAATCACCTTCAGCGTGGTTATCCTTTTGTAATAACACAACCCCATTTGTGCTACACAATGGTGTAAACTGCTGTTGTGTTCTGTTAATCTGTGTGGAGGTCATGACTGTAACTGCAGGTAGGTGGGTTTTCCATAAATAGGCCAATTAATCAGTCTAGACGGCCTGTGCACGTTGCAAAATGTGGTTAAGCAGCCCAAAGTGCGTGCAGAGACGGGGGAGGGAAACGTTCTGACAGAGCGTGAGCACTGCGAGGAAACACGGGAGAACTGCGTGTGCATGTTACTCTGGGGCGTGTAACACACACTGCATTAACCCTTTTGTTAGTAAAAAGCCTTTAATCATTCTGTTAGCAATTAACACTACATTATAACAGTAACATGTTAATGATGGTATGTAACAGTTTTCAGAGTGCAGTAAAGGAAGTTCATGGAGAAGTTTAAAGGGAGGGAGGTGATTAAGAACTAAAAATGAACTGTCTTCAGCTTTGGGGACGCAGGTGTGTGTTTCTCCTCACTGTGAGACAGAACATCCAAGGCTTTCTGCACACTCTTCATCAACACTGTTCACAGGTCTGGGCTGCTTAGTCTGAGTCCTGCACCACTGAGGTAAACATGAAAGCCTCCCGTTAATAAAAAAAAATGTAGAAACCAGCGGTCTAGTTTATATAAAACAGATGTTTTTGATCCCTTTGAATTTGTAAGAAACGTGCATTTAACAAGCCTGACAGCTGGTTGAATATGGAATTAATAAACTCTCACAGTTCACAGCGATTCTCTGAACTCTCTATATATGTTATTCATAAGAAGAAATTATGTAAATATTCGTGAAATGCAATGAGAGCATTTCAGCTCTGCTCTTTAAAAGTCAACATCACCTTATTACTCCTCGGTGTTCAGCCTGCCAGTTATACCCCACTGAGCAGTTCCATTACAGGAACCGTCCCCTCAGAGACTGGTGTTGGGTTCTGTCCTTCACGCATAGCACATTCAGGTGTGTTCTTGATAAATGAGCAAATGGATGTTGTGTATGGAAACTCATCCAACCTGAAAAACCGAATGAAGTCACAAATATGACATCTCTTGAAGGCCAAATGTGAACTTTGTAATCACTATCATTTAGGTTGCAAACAGAAGAAATCGCTACTTAGTATCACTAATTGTATGGCGTATAGAGCTGCAGCTGAAGGACTGCATCTTATTTAGGTTGGTATGGCTCTATGGAGACTCATTAAAGGAATGTCACAGTGTGTGTTAACATGAAACGCATACTGCACAGCAGGTTGGTCCCTAGCGGATGCTCTTTACAGCTTGATTTTCATTCTGCCACTAAACAAATCTCTTACCATGGTAAGACACCTGTATCTTATTCTGCAGGTGTATTTGCACTTAATTTAGTTGCAATTTGGTTTAGTTGGTTGCAGTTAACCAGTTTATGTTGACTTTCCTTACTTTTTGACTGAATGTATCTTGTGATTTGCAGAGGTAGGCCTACGAGGAAAATGGAATTGTTGATGTACACGTGTTTGAGTCTAATTCACTTAAAAAGCAGAATAACCCTCTGTTGGGGGGTTCTGTGTTAAACGTGTCTTCGCTAACTTGGTCCTCCCTATGAACAGCTATGAAAATACCTTTGTTTCTTTTTATAAATATATTGACCTAATTTCCATTACCCTAAAGTGGCTCTTTAACTCTTAGACGAACAATACCAGAAAAGGTGACTTGGTGAGACTGAACTCCCAGAGCTGTCTGGAAGTGAAACTGCTATTTCAACAAAGTCAGAGGAAAACTGATGTCCCCGCTGACCGCATCCCTGTGCAGGAAGGGTGTATTTACATTCCTACGCACATCCTTAGTGTTTAGGATAGGTGCGGAGGAGACGCAGACGCCAGTGCGCGTCCGCACGTCCGACGCGCGGCACACAGTGGCTTTTTGTCTGATCAGTACTGGCTTGTAAAGGCAAGCAGCGCAAATGTCAGTGTGTAATGTGAGTTTTATACTGGATTTGCGAGAAAGGCGACAAGTAGATTTTATCTGTTTGCGACTTGTACTGATTTACAATTTTAGTATTCAGTACGTGCCATGCTTTCTCCCCGGGTATAATGCCATGCCTCACCCCACAACACATTCTCTCCACGCTGTGCCAAGCAGCCCCTTCGGTTTCCTGATGATAAAAGACCAAACTGAAACAAATACTTAGCACTAGTGTTTCAGCACCTCGTGTGGTCCGCCAGTATTCATAACCCGTGTGCGCGACACCCTTATTCTTCGGGTTTCTAAATTAAGAAACGAGATAATAGAGCTGGGTGCGGCGGTATTACGATGCTCGTCAATGATTCCTCACTGTGGTGGTGAGCGACATGACTAATCTATCTGGAAGCGCTACAGCCTTGTTTCCAAAGTAATACAGTGCGATGTCCTGGGAAACTTTTGAAACCGAGTTTCTGCCACAACGTCACTTGTTAAAACCCAGCTTTAACACCTAAAGTTAAAACACGTGTTTGTAATCTTTTAAAATCATCGTGAAACACCCCGTTAGTGCTCTTCCAAACCACACTGTTCTCGGTATTTATCCCTGTGGTCATGCAATAAAGAGCCGATAACGGTATGTGAAAATTTATATTATAACAGCTAAACTCTTAAATAGATGTTTGATGGGAGAGCAGAGCTGTATTGTGCATATCTACGGCTGTTCTTCAGCGCGTATGTAACGGCGCATCGTTTTCGCTGTTATCCAATTTCTACTGCAGTTTAAATTTAGGGTTTTCTCCCCGTTGTTTTGGTTTTACGCATTTTAATGTGTGGGAAACAATTGGAACAATTAAAGTTCTTAACAAGCAGAGTTTTCTGAATCAGCTACTGTGTTGGGGGAGCGCAGGGGTGTTCATAACATTACTGGGGGTGAACTGTGGATAACGTGTTTTGTGGTCAGATGCGGTAACGCTTTGCAGCTGTACCTGTCACCTTGACACCTGCACTTCAAAGCTCGTCAGCGTTGGTAGTGGTGACGTCATGCCCGACCCGGTGTCCTCGCGCACAGTGAATGAGCTGCTTTTGCGCCGCTATCTTATTGTGGATCGGTCTCTCCTGTGCACTTTGCATTACATTTTGAGTAAACGGCATTTTATGAACCTTTTAATACTTTGCCTAATTACCTCTTAGGCCACGTAATCAAACAAAACAGCAGCTGACGTACAACGTGAAGGATAAACGTGGTTTGCACGTCTAAATGCATGCGTTCGAGTTGACTTTATCAGCGCAAAGTGACTCTGGACACTTTATTTATGTGTAGTCTAAATGGAAAAGCACTATTTCATCTCTGCCACTAAACCTGAAACATTTAATGCAACCAAGCTGTTAATTCTGCATGACACTAAACCCAGGTAGTTATAGAAAATAAAATTATTTTTAGGACAAAACTGGGAGCTAAGACGTTACTTTTTCAGTGTGCCATTAAAGAAGCTGCCGTTCATCATATTAAAGTCTGTGTCAAGGTGATTTGAAGTGAGTATCATTTCCACTCCAGCAAACACGGAATTTATCGGATTTCTTGACATCACACTTTGAAAAGCCAATAAATATTGCTGTTTTTCCACAGTGCTACCGCTTCAAACAAAACTTGTCCGCTGTTTGCCCCGTGGAAATGGCCCGATTTCGGCAGTTTAGTGTCTGTTTCAGGGGGAGGTGTGGATTCATTTGGTAGCTGTATATCAGTCCAAAGACGAACTGACTCCCTATCCATTATCTTTAGTGCCAGTGTCTTCCACTGTACTCCGCCTGCTCCTAACCTTGGATTTGGCTGCAAGAGTGATAATTCATTATCTTGTATTTAAAAAATAGCCCTCATCCATTTGTGTTGCATTTAAAAATGCAGGAGTGCGGTACAAGTAATGTATTTCGTGGGAGTTTCGGGTGAATTCTGACTGGTTTAACCAGGGCTTTGTAGTTTTAACGTGCAGTGAGAGTCGCGATAAAAAGCAAATTTTTATTATAGAATTAAAACGTGTTAAAATAATTCAGCTAACTGCAGAATTACTCAAAATAGCTGTGTGTGTGTGTGTATATATATGAGTTTTGTAATTTTGTAACTCTATATAATTTTGTAATTCATATTGTCTTGATTCACTCTGCTCAGTTATGCTTTTAATAATGGCTTGTGATAAAATCCCAATTTTTTATATTCAAATAGTTCTTGAAGAAATTCTGTGGCTGTCAGTACTTTCTGAGAGACAGTATCAAGTTCTAACAGACAGGGGGGGCTAGCGGGTCTCGAACCTGGGACATCAATGCATGTGCAGCATGCTAGACTGGGTTCTTTAACTCAGTGAGGTAATGCTCTTGTCTGGTGCAATGTGCTAGTGGCAACAATCTGGGTTCACAGCCTTCCCTTTGGGTTCACATCCCTCCCAGATTTTCACATCCCTCACGCTTCATGTGTTCATTTTCTGACAGATAGTGGCTTGATTCAGCTGGGAGGGGGTCATCTTTCAGCTCTGAGAGGGGGCCCTATAGTTGTACTGTAATTATATTAATGCTTTTGGGACTTTTACTGTTTAAAAATGAAGTGGAAGTCACAGTGTTTGAAGGTTACGGAAATGTGTCGATGACCGCAGGTACACCTGCAGGCTGCTCATGAGTCATCAGTGTCTGGACACAACATGGACCAAAGGGTTAGTGGTGATGGTCACTTAGCACAGGCCGACAAGCCAGGTTTTGCTCTACACAAGTTCACAGGACACACTTTAAACTCCCCCTGACTTCACTGACTGAGATGTTTTGTAGAAACAAGTATTCACAGGAGATTAAATTCTTTGTGCAGTTTTCGTAACCTGCAGACAGAGCCTTTCCACCTTGGGCAGCATTGTGCTATTACACATTTAGTTAATGATCAGAGCACAAAGCAGATGTTTCAGGCAAAATGTACTTGTCAGGAATCATCACAGGCACTAATAGGGAAACCAAGGGTCACTTTGGGGAATTCTGGCTGTAGGTGTTTCTCTGCATGGCTTTTTCCGCTCGCCCACCTGAGGAGGCGTCACAGCTGCAGGTGCTGCTTTTTCAGGCTACCTCACCCATAGGTGACCCTAGCTGGGGCTCGTTTGCAAACCAGTGACACAGAATCACATGGTTCCTTTTTACGTGGGCTTAGTGAGTGTGGCCCAGCTGAGTCGATCTCAGTCACTACCCCAACACACACACACTGCATACTTCAGTGGGGAGTTTGCACAAGGTTGAGTGACTCAGGGCTGAGTGTGTGCACGCACATGGGTTGGGAAGGGCCTGTTCTAGTGTGTGCTTAGTGTGTCTTCTGTTTTAGCCAGCCTCTCGTGTCATATCAAAGCATTCCTGGAAGGTGCGGTGTCCAACCACGACGCTACAAAGCCTCTGCTCATGTGACATGCCTGCACACATGGCTGTAGCGTGTTTCTGCACACACGGCTGTAGCGTGTTTCTGTCAGGGAGCATTTGTTCTGCTGTGTTTTGTTCTTCTCCAAACAAACTTGCACATTGCTGGCAGGCACTGGTTAGATAATCAGGCTTGGTTTCCCTGTAATCACAACCTGTTCACCTATACATCTGTTGTTAAATGTTTACATTACAGTATTGTGTTGATTAAACGGAGCATGCTTGTAAATGAAAGCACATTTCTATAAAATTCTTAATACCTGAATCATAAGAACAGCAGTGAGATGGTTACAAAGAAGGTTACGGTTAATCTCCACAGCGGAAAGAATGGTAACATAACAAGAACAGACAGATTTAAAATAATAAATCCCGAACAGTGCAGTGTTTGAAATAAACTGGTGATAATATCGTATCTCCATCGAGCTTGTTGACAGAACACAGTACTTCTTCAAAACATCGTCTCCAGCATGGCCTTTTCGTGGTGTTCATATCTGATTTTCTGCCCAGTGTGCATCTGTTCTAGGGTTAGTGCTTGGCAATTGTTAAAAAATAAAATGTATGCAGTCAACACCTGCAACAAGCGTTCTGTACAATCGGACAACTTCAAAGTGGAGTAACAATTTGCAACAAGAATAGGCAGGGAGTTTGGCAGTTTATGCACAAAACTAAATTCTTGTTATAACCTTTTATGTGTGGGTTTTTCCAATTCAGCCATTTTA
Source organism: Chitala chitala (assembly GCA_025773905.1). Taxonomy (NCBI): domain Eukaryota; kingdom Metazoa; phylum Chordata; class Actinopteri; order Osteoglossiformes; family Notopteridae; genus Chitala; species Chitala chitala. Next base: position 12,162 of record JABJVR010031061.1, read on the forward strand.
TACTTTACCAAACATTTTGCATGTATGCAGGTGCTTCAATTTTCACTCAAATAATGTTTTTCTTTTCGTGCTGTAGACTCGTTGGGGGAGGGAACCATGTTCAACTTTGGGACTTGAAGCTCTTTCATCTTATATAATTGACAACAAAGATAAAGGGGGGGCAAGGATTCCAAAATACCAAGATTCCTTCTCATTTTAGCTTATAGAAGTATTTTCTGTAGGTAAAATGTAGAGTGGTAAAGTGTATACAGCCTGTATTTTAAATTTTAAATAAAAAAACTGTGTTATTGACGGAAAGTTAAACACTTAAAACCACATTAGCTTTATTGCTTCTGTTGAAGGCATCGCCTGTTTGGCGTAGTTTAAATTAAAATGTATTATTCATTCGCAAAGCAGTGGACATGCATGGTATCGGTCATTCGCAAAGCAGTGGACATGCATGGTATCGGTCATTCGCA
>JABJVR010031061.1:12719-34797 GCA_025773905.1 Chitala chitala
GTCATTCGCAAAGCAGTGGACATGCATGGTATCGGTCATTCGCAAAGCAGTGGACATGCATGGTATCGGTCATTCGCAAAGCAGTGGACATGCATGGTATCGGTCATTCGCTTTGATAAATCGCTTCTGTAGTCTTCAGCATATATTGCATTCGTGACAATAAAACTAATGTAGCATTTAAAATGAAGTGGCATAGCGGCAAATGCATTGCTTTATTCATGTTATATGCTAATTTAATTTAAAGCCTGTTGGTAACATAAAACATACCTCGCACTCAAAGTTAATGCAACACCTGAAACGCATTCGTCAGCGCACTGAGTGAGATGTAGGGACGTGGACCACATCTTTGATCACTTTGTGGAGAGAAGGTCACAGTTCCTTGTAGCGTGTATCGGTTAAAATGACCTCCGGTCACAGTTAAAGCTTTTAGCGTCTTTTTAAGCCTGGATGACATTTAAATGGAGCAAAGCCTGCTCTTGTACTGTGGTCAGAGTCCCTTTTTAATCTGCCCCCTATCCACAAAACACCACTACAGTCAGTGTTCTCACAGGGACGTGGTTTCAGCAGAAGTAACTACAGAACACACTGGCCAACAAATTCATTGTGATCTTTCATGTTTTGAGTTTTAACAAAATTCCTGCCAACGCTGATCCTTTTTTTTCACAGCCGCACACCTCTCACGGAGTGGTGGCAGCCTGGAGTTCGCAGTTATGAGACAAACACATGGATGTGCGGTTGGGATTAGTGTGGCTGAGTGACGGACACCAACAGTCCCACTGAGAATCCATGCGGGGGGGGGGTGCACTGGCACTGTTTTGGTCCCTCACTCGTGCTCTTTGCATTTTGCAGCAGTAAACATTACTGGACGTCTGTTACGTACAGTACGTACTGGAGATAAAGCTATCACCTATCAGTCGTTAATTCTGACAAACACTCAGGAATATTCAAAGGCAGCGTGTCATGGATCAATGGATTTTATTAAAATCTCTGCACAGAGAGGCGATCAGCACATAACAGCTTGGTCCGGCTGTCACAATCCTAACTCCTCCCGGTACCCCTTATATACGTTTGTCTTATGGCCTTATCTTCAGACCGTATCACCTCCATCTCATCAGTTCCCATTTTTCTGTCTCTGGATAGGAAGGGGTACAGACTCGGTCAGCTCGATCCAGTTCTGCGGTTTTCAAATCATGAGCTAATTTGTACTGTCATCATATTTAACAACAATCCCACAATGCACCTCGTTAATTCTAAACAACGCTTATACCATAGCATTCTATTGTTAATATTATTGTGCACAGCATTTGCTTATAAATTTCTTTCACACAGTACAATGTATGACAGAGTGTATTGCTATGCTATATTGTGGAGCTTACTGAAAAGCTGTGGGGAGTTGAGGATACTTTACACTCCTGTTTGCCATTAGTTCTCAGTATGATTTCCTCTCAAGCACAACACGTTATTCCAAGTTTTCAGCCAGCTAGCAAACATTTAATATGTCCTAAACCATATGAAGTACAAGTGTATCTAAACAGTGTGACCTTAGATGAAATGATTATCTCACACAGAGCAAACTTCTGTACAACATTCATCCATTCCATCCATCACCTGGCTGCTTATCCTGTTCAGGGTCTTGGAGCCTATCCCCGGAAGCCTAGGACACAAGGCCACCCTGGACTGGGCACCAAGCCAGCCCATCGCAGAACACTTGACCTTTAATGGTCTTCTGCACTATTGACATTAGCAAAGAACTACGGTTAACATAAGATGTTACAGTTTTTGTTAAATGAGCACATTTCACTAAAGCCATCTTAAGGGATCTGCACTTGTTCAGCCTGAGATACGTTTTTATACACAAAGGTGAAGGTCTGACGTTTGAAACAAAGTAAAGTGCATTTTTGTGGGGCGGATGGGAAAGCCCAACCACCATAATCATAAAGGTTTATAACTAAAGGTAACAATGATAAACACTTCAGCCTTTAGAAAGAGAGAACTTGATACAGGGGAGTTTAAATATGATCCACAATCATAACTGGTTCAGTCGATGGTAAACAGGATTAAAATGAACGTGCCCCTTCCTAGTTCTGTTTGGTGTCCCACGTAGTCCAGTAAATAAAGACAACCTCACGCACTTTATCCTTCCTCTGCAGCAGCTGCACTCAGCCATGAAATCGTTTATGGTGAGAAACGCCTTGATGCCTGTGTTTTTTAATCAAAATGAACTGAAACCACGACAACGTGTATCAAAAGTGGACAACCATTAGTGACACGTGTAGCAATTTCAGCAAACATCACGAGTTCAGTGCAAGTTACCAGCCACCTCGCGTGGAGAAATTTTTTTTATATTTCTCAGTTAGTTTGGTGCAGTCGAGATTTAGAAAGCCTTCAGAAATTAGTAGCGTATTCCATTCATTGGTTCACGTAGCATTACGTTACATTTATTCATTTAGCCAATGCTTTTACCCAAAACTACTTACAACATTTCACATACATGTTACAGCAATATTGCTTCCCTGCATTTAATCCAGAAGGGAGGACAGTGGGCAGCCACATGCGGTACCCAGAGAGCTAGCATTTGAGTGTCTTGCTCAAGGACACACCTAGCGACTGAGCTGGGGTTGGAACTGGGAGACTTGCACGTCACAGCCTGGTGTTCGCTCCCTTGAGTCACGGCTCACATATCACGCAAAAGAGAACTTCGTGGTCTAAGTGCGCTGACCACCTGCTGGCCAGTGTCTCAAAACACATAAACAGCCTCTTCTGTCTGCCCCAACAGCTGGGCCTGTTACAGTGCACATCACTGTAACCTTACCATATACACGTGTCCGTTACTGTACACATCTCCTTAACACATCACACTTGTCTTACTATACAGGCAAAGACTCAGACACTCAACAAATATACATTCCGTCACTTCAGCCGCTGCTCCCGAGAAAAATGGTAGTCTCTGTTTGTAACCAGGCAAGCGACCCAAAGGCAGTGCTGAGAGGACCGTAATTCACACACAGCTTTCTGAAGAACAGACAGGCAACGCAGTCACTGAAATTGACTGAGCGGTACCATGACGGCAAGTGAACACACAGCCGCTGCTTTAAGCAGACCCTAAAGCCCAAGTGCTCCAGACAGCAGACTTCCTGCCATGACCCATTTAGTAGAGAACGACACAACGGCATCCGTCAGTTGTAGCAAATGAGTTCGGGGAGGGTGAGCCAAGCGAATGTGTTCCTTTCGCCATATCACTCAGCACGCCTGCAGATGCTGCGGAGAACATAACCAGAAGGTACATTTCCATTCGTCTTTTTTTTTTACAAATCTTACACAGTTATGCTGCCTTGATAAATATCCGTACTCCACATGTCTCTAGAAAAACACCACACCAAGTTAAAAAGTTTTTGCTTTGTAAAATTATTGCTCTAAGTCTACGCGGTTTCTGTGAACTTTCATTTTCTGGCCCCAGTAAGAGCCCAGTAAGCAATCAGGTGAGGTGAGTCAGGTGACCCGTTAAACATCTGCTGCCAATCACCACCCTCCATTAGGCTAATCTAGAGAGAATTCCACCCACACAGGTGACCCTTGAACTTTCATTCACCTCCTCTCCTCACCTCGTCCAAAGCTGATGGCCCAGAAGGCTGTGCTGCAGAGTTTTTAGTTGACACTTTAAAGGGCATGTGTAATGGGCTAACCTGCCCTTGTCATGCCATAATGCTGTACATCACTGTCTCTTTGTAAGTGCTGAGGGACTGAGGCTGTCCAAAACAACTGGCTCTTTTACAATAAGTCAAGACAACAGTAATGTGTTGGATGGTGCATATTGAGGGAGATTGCAGAGCCAGCTTTGACCAACCACTGATGGAGTACATTACAGCCCATTTAAAAAGGCAAGAGAGGACATGTGTGGTGGTGTAATGAACAGTACATGGGTGCAGTAAAGATGGTCCTATAGGCAAGACATCAGATAGCTACACCAAACATGTGGGCTGACCTTACATGATTAACGGTAGTGTTAAATTAAAACCAGGTTAGTAGCCAGGATTTACAGTGGCAGGTAGGGCTAATTTCATGTTAAGATGATGATAAAATATTTTTATAATGCATCTTGCTATGAGTTCAACAAACATACCAACTGCCACCCTAAAAAGGGTTATTGAACTAGGGATATCTAGTGCAGTGTGTAGAGTGTATAACGGGCTGCAATATGTCCTAAAATCATGAGTATGCTATTTTACATCTCCTACGTATTGTGTGTGTGTGTGTGTGTGTGTGTGTGAGAGAGAGACACACACAGAAATATTAGCAGTAAAAGGGAGTTTCACTGCTGTTTGGATGGTTTTGTAGGGAAATGGTTTGGTGTGTGTGTGTTTCTGGTGAGGACTCGTCCATGTGTCCATTTCTGTACTGCTGATTACAGGCCATACGTGCCTCAGCGTACAATAACACGTCTGTAAACGCGGGGGGCGGGTCTGGCAGGAAGAACGCAAATGGTGTCGTAAAAAGTGGCCAGGGCTGAAATTGAGCTTTGCGAGACCGATTGGGGGTCGAGACGTCGACCTGACAACGGCATCCACTGACAGAACTGAACGACAAGCCCAAGAGAAAGCCGGGAAAAGAGAAAAGCACATTGTGTGACACGGACGTGACTGCCGAGCAGTAAATTAAACTGGGGGTGCAATTTCCTCAGGTCCAATTAACAGCAAATTGGGACTGTCTGTTTCATCAGCTTCCCCAGGGCAGGGGAGAAAATAACAGAAACATAATGCTGGCACAGCGTGGCATGCAGCGAGACGTCTGTGTTCAGCTCCACAGACGGAGAGGAGCGAGTCTTCGCACCGAGCGAAATAGACGCTAACGTGTCTTATGCACGGAGGCGCACGTGTACTTAAACGACACCTTTACCTTGACGCTTGGTGTATACATACAGGTCTGACATATTACATAGACCCAGACTATTCCGGTTACATGAGCAATTTGGCACCATTGACAATGTCTAATTTCATCTTTACAACAGTGTTTCTTTGTTATGTTTCCTGTTTATAGTTTCTTCCCACCTCCTGATGTAGTCTATAGACAAACTGCAGGTCGCACCTCCACCTGTAACATCAACGCTTGGTGTACAAGCGCTTTGAGCACCCATGTTGAGGGCTCTAGGAGCAAAAGTCAAGGCTAGTCACAGACTACAGGGTGAGCAGGGCAGGATTGGGTTTAATTACGCAGGGGACTGAACACGGCCTGTACACTGCCTGCTTTCATGTGAGCACAGTGGTTAATTAAGGAACGGGCAGCTCAGTGTAATGTACGGTCTAACACGTGTGCAGTGGTTGGACGATAAATTGGAAGCAGCTGTCAAACAAACGGAAACTGGTCTTTAGGTGGGGAGGTGGGGCTATTTTTGACTGTTGTCTTATACTTAAACAGCCCCTTGAAAGTGGAAGGATGGGGTTCTGACAGCCAGATAAAACAGCATGTTGGTTTCCAAAGGAACCAGGCAGATCCTGAGAAAAGGCCACCTACCGGAGTTATTATAGTATGTCACCACAGGCAGTATTTGGCAAGAAGTGATGAAACTCGGTACAGTGCTAGCTCCTGGACTCATGGCTGTTTGTAGGCATGAGTGATTTAACCAGTTGAGGGGCCTCCATGCCCCTAGTGGGCCCCTGCACCTAAGTGTTCTTGGTGCGTACCATATTCTGTTGGAAGGAGGCGGGTGCTGCTTAGGGTTCCAAGCAACTCTGAAACAGCTCTGCCTGTACTGTGTGGTGTGCATTGGCCTTGGCTCTGACTGAGCCTGGGTTCTGCCTTCCAAAGACACTGTTTTCAGAGTCCGGTCAGCTGCAGTAGTTTGGACGGTTTGTGGTCATCTCAGCGCTGTGGGTGGAGCTCCAGCCATTAGCAAGCTGAATAAATAATAATTACTTAAAAATACTTAGAAAAGCCCCTTTCCTAGCTACATCTCCTCTCCTCCTGCTCTGTCTTCTGGGATTTTGCTCTCTGTCCTTGCCTGCTCCTCACTGCTGTCAGACGGGCTGATCACCGGCGGCTTCTCCATGAAGAAAGAATGCGAGAGCAAGCTGATTTTCCCAGTCACTGGTTTTATACCTTCCGCACTGCTGGACAACAGCAGATAATTACGTTACACACTTCCCTACAACGCTTCCTACACCATCTCAGTGTTTGACATTTATATCTGAGTGCGTTTGTGCAAAATTAATTGCACAAGAAGACAATTGCATATATGGTGCTCACATGGACAGTGCACATTGGTATAGTACATGAGATATTATAATATTTGCCAGTACAATAAAATACCACAAAATCATCCAACACGGCCCTGCTGCATCATCATGTACAGCTGGTGGTCAGCTAATAAAGTCTCTGTAACGTTTTTACAGGAAGTTTGTACTAAAAATTATTTATACAATAGTAAACTGAATTAGCCGGCAGTAGCAATAGTTCTTATTCTGCATTTACGTGACCTGAAGTGAGTCTGTCTCTTTGTTCAGGTGACTGTTTTCAGATGGAAGAGAGAAGTCAATTTACCTTCCCTCTCACCTTGCTACCTTTTCAAGGTCACTCCTCTGCCTCATGGAGGTGGTTTACACGACTCAATAGAAGGTGTTCACTTAATACTGTCTACTTGCTTTGGCGCTGATAAATGGACCTCTTGTCTAAGTAAGGCCGCTCGGTTCAAAGGTGCCATGTGTTTGCTTGTGGGATGTATTGTCTTTGGCCCAGGGCTCTCAGTCTGCGCTGCCTCACGGCAGCGGTTAAACGGCTTTGCCATGAAACTAAAACCATCAATCTGAGCGATGGATGGTGGCGTTGCACATTTGCAGTCACTGCAATGTTGAGTAGTTTCTGAAGTGTTAAATAAAGGGCTTCTCTCAAAACAAAAGATGATTCAGAGCAGAGGGGGAAAAGCACCTTCTAAAGGAACAGTAAGTAGATGTGTAGAAGCATCACAGCTTCACACTGGACATAAACTGCACTTTTAAAGCAGATCATGTGACGTCTCAGCATTGCGCTGTTGTCAGACAGAATTATATCCATGGCATGGAGTGTGGAAACCGTTTCATGGCTTCCTCCTGCAGAGCACCCTCAAACACAGCGTGCCGTTATTTCCTGAAAATAATCTCGCACCGATGGGAACTTGATCTGAACCCTCGGAAGTAACAGGCTGTGATGTTTCCCCGTCGCCTGTGTTCCTGTAATCCAGGATCAAAGAACAATGAGGGACTTATATGAGTGTGCCTGGGGGGGGGGGTTTATTAATGTCTGTGTCCCCCCCCCCGATCTCCAGCAGCCACGCTGACTCACTTGTTATTTGACCGACCTCCACGTTGGAGGAATGTTCTTGTATTGTTCTTGTTCCACGTTGGTCTTTTGTTCTTGTATTGTTCTGTGTGCCTGCAGTCAGTTCACTGTCCTGTCGTGTCTCCAAACAGGTGCGCCACAGCGACAGACCTGTACACTGTTAGGCCTTTCATTTTGTCATTTGTCACCTTAAGAAGATAATATACAACACTTTAAAAACATTGCCAAGTGAGCATAAGCTACAGGAAATAAAATTCTGAAAGGTAGAAACATGGCAGTTTACTACTTGGAGTTGATTTAAACAATGTTAAAAAGCAGTGAAATGAAACAAAGGTGTGTGACACTGAAACAAAAGGCCCGCAGGCTCAGGAGCAGAGGACGTGAGCCTTTGGGACGAGCATCTGAAAGGTGTGCGAATGCAGGTGGAGCCCGATGTCCGTCTTGTGGTCTCCTGCTCACCAGACGTGACACTGACAGCGGCTTGTCTGAGGACAGAGGCGGTCCATGTTTAAGTGGAGGACCTGCATGACTTGGCACTAGCCAATCCTCATTTCTGTTTTGTGGACAGGACGGCACTGTGGCCAGTGTGCCCCATCGGGGACAAGCTAATGTTAACCTTTCCCAGCTCATGTCGTCTTCTGTAAGAATGATGTCAGCTGTCAGGTAAACAGTTCTTGTCTGCGGTGTCTGCTTTAGCAAGACGTGCAATTTATTTCCTGTTTTCAAGCACATTGTTATCTGAGGAGGTGGAGGTAGAGAACTTGACTGGAGGGGGGGCTGGCTGATTCATAAATGATTCTGTTATGTCTCCCAGAAGGTCATCGCATGTTTACACTTCATGTACCCTGTCACCTACGCTGTCACCCCAACACAGACCAAACTAACTCGCATAAACAACTGTAAGGTTTTTGGAGTTTGGTATTTATGTACTGATCACACCAGGATGAAATGTCACGTTTAGCTGTGCTGCAGCACACAGCATGTTACAGTGAGTGTGTGTTGCTGCATTGGAGCTCACACCCACACCAGTGTGGAGGAGAACCAGGCTGCGCCCCCTGTTATTGCATATATTCCCATGTTGGCGTGTTTTGTTTGGTGCTTCAGTATGTGGATGACGCAGCATCACAAGGAACAGAAGAACTGCTGACTACGTGCAACAATTAACATCTCCTGACCAGATAAAATAAACTCACTGTTGTGTAACAGTGCTTCTGGACCAATTCTGGGTTGTTTTCGGTAATTATTAGAGTTTTTGCTGTAAGAGGAGTATCAAGACACCTGACAGGGATGAAGCACTAATGACACATTAATCAGCTGAATGAGCAGTCACCGATAAAGGAAGCTTGGAACTGTGCTTTGTGGATGTATACACATATCAGGTATGGGTGAGGCTGGCTCTCTGACAGAGCTGATTGCTGTTTTAGGTAAAAAAAATTATATGAACAGACTGAAAAACGGCACATACCACAGGGCTGTTGCAATAACAAATGAACAGAATGTAATGGTGTGTACATAGGAATTGTTTTTCTTAAGTTATTTCAATGTTTTTGCTCTTTATCCACTGAATGGGTTTACACACGATTTGTTGTACTTCTGTATAATGACATAAAGGATTCTGATTCTGATGTTGTGCTTTGCTGAGTGTCCCCCTCCATGTGGAAGGTCGGTGGGTCAGACCTTAGGACCCTTTTCTCCTCCCGGATATCGTGGTGTCCAGCGTCTGGAGCCATGGTGGCTCTCTGACCCGCTTTAGTGTAAAAGTTAACGTGCTGCCGTCACACCTGAGGACGAACGAGGAGTTCTGCTAACTCGGCCGCTCACCTGGTCCACAGAGATCACACGCTTCGGGGTATAATTAGTGAGACACACTAAAATCTGATAAACAAAACCAACGAATACACTGAGCGGTGATTCCAGAAATTGATAAAGGGAGTGGTCGAGGTTATTATGGGGTGGCGGGACTGTGCTACCGTGGTCACCCTTCTGACTCCACCACTGATTACAGCAGACAAGCCCCAAACTCAGGGATTTCTGCCAAGGCTGTTTAATTAATCACTAGAAAAAAAAAATTATATTGATTGAAAGTGTCATTAGGATTGCAGTATGAAAGGCTCCACTTTGACTTCAGGGTTTTCTGTTTCCCATTATTTGTCCGCTCTTTCTACTTAATAAGTAAATATGGGCCCAGAATGTGAGGTCTGGACATACACTTTGTAGCTGTCGTTAGCAGATAGAAACCACGTCGTGATGGACAGTAGCTCAGTGTTACTCAACTGTTTAGCTTTGCGCATGTCTGATACGTTCAACACAGACTTTGCGTGTGTATGCATGTTTGTATGTATTGATGATCCACATTACAAATGTTAAAGAAAAACAGATTTTACTATCCACTGCTGGTTACGCCATGAAATTAATTCAGAGAAAACATAAGGAAAAAGCGAGAGCGTGTTTATGATGGATTTGTAAGTAGAGCACGTCTGAAATATCAGTTTCACAATGATGTTTACCAAGATACAGTGAATTTTACTGGAAAATTTTAATGGAAAAGTCTATTTTTGATATTCCAAGCATGCACATATTTGTCAAATTTCTCCCAGATATTAACTCAGCTACAAAGAATGCAGCAGCATTTTTGCAGCATTTTAAATGATATTGAATATCCCGTAATTCTAACAATTTCCTGAGAAGCGCGCGCAGTATATATCTCAGGAAATAACTTTGAAAATGAAGAAAAGACATTCAGGCCTCATTTTAGCTCGGCTGTACAGGCCAGCTTACAGAGGGCTGGTGTGGTGCCGCCTTCTGAACCACTGAGGAGGCAATGATACTGCACTCATTCACATATTTATTTAAAATGAAGAATGTTCAGGAGTTGACAATAAGAATTAGTTTACTGAGTTGAAATTATTTTAAATAAATGGAAAAAAATTACAATCTTCAGCAATATAAAATTGGAAAGTTAGAAATAATTAAATTTCAATTTACTTTTATATAGCGCCTTTTGCAACAATTTGCAAATAACTTGGATGCTGTGTGTGTGTGTGTGTGTGTGTGTGTGTGTGTGTGCACGCACGCACGCGTAGTTTAAATGTTTTTTTAGGATACCTTATTAATCTCCATGCTTCACTGCCAGTCTTGACTGTATACAGGCTGTTTCTGTGTGAGTTTCGCGAAACGGGCTGGAAGACGCTAATGTCTAAATGCGTCCATGTACAAGGCGATTAGCGGCGTGTAGGGCCCCCGGCCAGCCTTTGTGAGCTCTGAAGAGTTTGGATGCATGGAGCTAATCCCTTTTCACAGAGGATTCCCTGACCAGGTGCTGCTGGTAAGGCTGGTGTCTGTGTTGTCATCTGCGGCCAATGCTCTGTAAACACTCGTTAATGGTGTGCTCTGGGGCCGCTGAAAGGAAACAGCGGTAAGTAACTGTCACACTGTTCCACATGACAACAACAGCCTTGGGATGTTATAGTCCAACTAGTTAGTCTTACCTCTTCTAACCCTTATTGTTTTAATTTGGGAGGCCTTCTGAACAGTTCTTGAATCTGAATAACCGACTGAAATCCCAAAAACTATCATTTCTTTCTGGTTTTAAAGTGCAGTTTAAAATAAATGAATAAATAAATGGCCCATTTGAAAGGGCATCTGTTCCAAATTGTAGGTTCTATCCCACGCCCCAGGTTGAATTGTGACAGAACAATGTCATATGATGCGCAAAAGACGAGAAATCAGATGAAAACACTGTACATTTAACAGGGGTCTGTTGTTTAGCGCTTCAAACGTCTGATCTGTCTGGAACCCTGGATGCAAAAAATGGTTGATCCCTAAAGCAAAAAGTATGACTGATGTGTTTCTCAGTAGCCAATATGATTCTGTAGAATTTTTTTCAAAATATATTTTTCCTATTTTATCCTTTTTATTTATGCTTGAAGGTGTCTTAAACCTGGTTATAACAATGCGTTTAACTGTTTTGCTTGCTGTTTGTGTGATGAATGCTGTAAGCAGACCGAAGCTTTTTATGTGATGTGCACAAAAGTGTTTTCTTTAACGTAATTGTAGGAGCCATGTCTTATTTGTGCGGCTGGACAGATTGAAAGACCTGCCTGTGAAAGGTTTGTGTCTCCTACCTGAGTACCCAGAACAAAAGACGTGTCATAGGTTCTGTTCAACATGTGGTACATAGACTTCAAAGGACTTCATCCCACTGCAAAGAAAAACACTCAATTTTTCCGGTCATTCCAAAGTTATTTTACTGTGCATTCCCACCCACTGCCGATGCCAGTATGGACGGATATTCACTTAGCAGACATTAGCACCTTCAAGTTTTGGCGATGAAGATGCTGGTGGTGGATAATGTAATTTAAACAATGTCCACCCTCTAACATGCTTGGGTAATCTTTATATATTTATTTAATCTCTAAAATGTACATCTGGTCTGATTGTAAAGTCAAACTTTGATGTAAATCATGTTGATTAATAGTTTGGGAAGACGTCAGCGATATGACTTTAGTGGGAGAACTGGGATGTTCTGTTGTGTCATGGCAGTGAGTCACAGCCTCCGAGAATGCAGGTCACAGAGTCCCAATTAATACAATAACACTGAATTAATAACCAAGAAAACAAGAACTCACCTAGCTGTGTGCTCTTCTAAATAGAAATATTTCCAAAGTGGACAGAAAGGATTTTAAACAGAAATAACAATGAGGTTATGTAAAAATTCAAAGGAGCACCTTTAAGCAAAGCACATAATCTATATTTTATCAGTAAAACATTAGCAGCAACACAATTATGCTGGTATCTCTTTAGTGAACCCATAATGGCAACACTTTGATGATGGTTGTACTGTTATTATGTGGTTGAGATATTGGACAGTTTCTGAGCCTGGTGTTTGTTACATGACTGTGTGTGTGTGTGTGTGTGAGTCTGTGTGTGTGTGTGTGTGGGGTATCCACTGATTTCCAGGTTTTTAGAGGCTTTCAGGAAAAAACAGTATGTGTGGAATTGAAAGCTTTGATCCATTTGTTCTTTATCACACTTCGCTTGGGGGGGGCTGGGTTGTCAGTGTGAAACACACTCATTCTATTCAAAGGTCGGGGACAGGTGCTTGGCAGTGTTCAGGACAGGACAGGCGACAAGATGATTCCAGCAGCTGAGAGACTTTACAGGAGTGTCGGGGACTGACCTGTCACTCCTATGTCACGGTCGGTGGTCATGAAACTGGGAAAGCAGATGCTGCGTTTTGGACATGGTCCATGAAATAATCTGAGCACGTACAGAACTCTGACAGCTGAACTGAATTAGCAGGATTTAGGGAGATCATTTTAAAATTAATCCTATTTGCTTCTCGATAAACTATAAATTTTTGTGTGCAGCCTGAATAATGTTAAAAGGCACACGTCACTGTGTTAAATTTGCTTCACCAAAACAATTATTTTGGTAAATTATGCAACATTGAAACATGATTTTGGCAGATCAAAATGTTGCATAAAATATGTGTAATGAAATATCTATAAGCGTTGCTTCAAATTTATCCTCTAAATTGGATTCAGCAATTTAGCTTTAGCTTGCTCTCTCTGGTGTGTCTGAATAAGACCTTGTACTCTCACTATACCATGAAACCACAGCAGGCAGGGCAGGAGGTGAGGGAAAGCCGGACTTATTCATCTAACTTCAGGATTTTCTCTGCCCCGTGATGGACTACAGATGTAGGGATGTCATCTGATGGTTTTCATAAAAGCCAACCGATGCTGAGTTCATGGCGACATGGTCTTTGTTCAACACAATTAAGTGGACTTTTTGAGAAGGCGGGCAGCCGGCCTTTGGTCATGTTTGCAGTGTATTACCAAATGGAGAACAGTTGTGTGTTTGATAAATCTGTCGCCTGTGTGGATTAAAGCCCCCCAGCTGTCGAGACAGTCTGAAGTGTTCCCTCTCTGAGCCGTGTCTGGACCGGTGTCCTCTGCCCAATTCTGTCTTGTTTGTTTAAATGCACAAGAACCAAAATCTGCTTTTTCTATTTTTCATAAACAGCAGGCCTTGGCTCATGAGGAATGTAGGTAGTTGAGTTTTTAAATATTCATAAATGATAATATATTGATGTGGGCAACGAGAATCTGAAACAGGCCACAAAGTAAACTTAGGATGGAGCCGGTTGTTAAGCAAGCATACTTTACATATTCAGAAACCAGGAGTCTTTGGGGTCATAAAGTTTCCATTCATGCTTTAATTATGTAGCTTTTGTTCAGTACAAATTAGCTTTTTAAACAGGATGTTATTCTGTATCAATTTACAAGGGAGGCATATTGGTCTGAGCAACAGGGCCACGGCTATAATAAGTGGTGTGCTTTTTAATACGAGGAGAATGAAAAGCTCTCTGAACTTCAAGTTTATTTTTATTTTTTTACATCTAGCATGTTGAATAATTTTGTCAGTGAATCGTTCTTTCTTGTTTAAAAACCGAGACGGATCAAATTTGTTGTGCATTTTTGTATTGTTTAGTTGTTCCTTTTCATTTTACAGTTAACAAAATGTTTCGTGGAGACGAAAAGGAGGGGCCCACATGGCAACAGGTCAGCGTGCTGCCGAGATGTTTAACGGGAAAACCCAAGGGCTCAAAATTTTCTACTGCGTTGTCTGCATGTTTCAGCCTATGCTTAAAAAGTGGCGGTTCTGAACAGTTTTCTGTGCTACAAATTTGGGACTAACAGCGAGCCTCAGTGATGGTACGAACAATGGCAGACTGTAAACACACCGCTGACCGCCACACGCGGCTCACTGCCTGTGTAGCCATAGTGACATTAGCAGCACTAAAACCTTGGAGCTGGTGCTAACGTGCTGGGGGGTAAAACGAAGTGGATAGACGTGGCACATTTCGGATCATAAGGTTACTATATACAACACCAATCTGAGACAAAACATCTTCCAGGATCTCTTATCTTCAGAGGTTCCAAACAGTGAGTTAACCAGACTGTATGGGTTGAACTGTTCTACCTGTCACGACCTCTGAAGTGTTTGCACTGACTTTAGTAGGTTGCACCAAGTAATTTATTCATCATCTGTGGTCTCTCTCTTTTTCATTCATATTTCAGTAAGAACATGTAAGTTGCTATGAGCATGTGGTTAACGATGTGTTACATTTTTTATGTTCTGACCTCACTGTGAAGCTATGGGTTCATGTCAAGTTACATTAACCTGTTTAGAGGTAAGAGGTAACATTTACAGCTTGACAAAAGATAGCTATTGGTATTTGGTGCAGGGGCACCCTGACTCGGTGATAATACATTTCTGAGTGTGTACACACGCACACACAACTGGGAATTTAGGTTTCCCAGTTCACCTGGCTACACATTGAAACAGGTCAATAGATGGAACAGGAGCAGTCTGACCCAACACACAGATGCACTGGGAACACATGCAAACAGCACCTCCAGACAAAATCAGAAACCACCTTCAGACCAGGCCTCCTGGACACGTGTTGGCAGCCACTCTGCTTATCTTGCCGCTGTTCTGCCCAGGCACTTCTGTGTGGTTTTGATTTTAATCTAGAATCTCTGTAGCTCCATTTTATGTCTTCTGTTTTTCTGAGGCCCATCAAACTCCGACACTGAACACGGTCCTGGTGATCAGGCCAAGAGTTCGATAAAATATAAAATGGTAAATTACTTCAATACTATATGAGTTTTATCCTTCTCACATGGGCTGTCAGAACATCCCCCAACTCTCTCACGTTTGTTTTCACTCCACCCTGACAGAAGCACTCTGACCCACAGACGAAGTGTGACATGAAGTGGGGGTTACTTTGGCAGGCTAATCCTCTTGTTTGTGGGTGTATTCACCAAAGGTGCACATGTGCTTGTTCTGTAGAGATTAGGGAGGAAAGGGCAGGATGTCCAGTCATGGGGAGTCAGACCGGAGGTCAAGCCGGGAGGGAACCGGACATTAGGCAAGGCCAGCAAGGAGGATCCGTGTGCGGCAGAGCACGCTCTCAGCAAGGTGTCCGCAAGAGACGGGTCAGAGGTCAGGAGAGCTGTAGAGCGCACACACCCCAGGAAGGACAGTCTCGTCCAGCTCATAGTCAACACCGACCTGACGCAGTATTCACAGGGATTCAATCTGTGTCTTTTTCTTTATTTTAACTTTGGCAGATGGCAGCAGATAAAGAAGTCAGTGACATGAAGTCTTAACCAGAATACAGCAATATCCACCTCCATGAATTGTTTTTGGGAGAGTTTGTGAACCATATCAGAGTCCTCTGTGGATATGAAACGTGAGCACCGCTGGTTAATTTTGCTAATGTGGGTGACGGCAGTGAGGCCAGCGGGGCTGCTAACTTGTAATCAGATGCCATGTTGGAGTCCCAGTCTCGGTGACGAGTGTCGTTACAGGAGGGGAAAGGACTCTTATCTCTTCTGTAAGAGCTGCCAGTCCGAGTCAAAGATCCAGGGTTTCCCACCGTGCCTAGATTATGTTACAGCCTACAGGAATGTATTAAAGAACATGACTTGGATTTATGAGTGTTTTTTCCAGAAGATAATTCTGCATTAACGTTGAATTCTTCATGACTGTGATTGTTGTATATTAAGTGCTATTTGCCAGAGCGTTTAAAATCGTGTATTTAAATAAGCAAAGATAATTACCATGCAGTCCACGTAACGCTTACACTGCGAGTTGTTTGCATTGATATAGTGAAGTATGAAATGTTATGGCTGTTGGGTACGATAATGTATTCAGTGAGCAACAGAAAGTTTTTAACCTTCAAACAAGGAGCATTGTAATGTTTTCAAAGACACCATTAACCCTCAAACAGATATCCACTCAATTTGATTAGATTACAGTTTAATTTCAGTATCTAGCTGAAAAGGTTAATGTGCTTTAAAGTTCCCAAGTGGTTTACTCACCTTGGTGGGCGAGGGGGAGGGGGGAGAGGCGGGGCCTTTCCAGTCTTGGGGTTAAGGCCTGGTTTCCTAGGAGAATTGTGCGCCTGTTTGTAACTGCGGCCAATTGGAAGTTACGCTTCATCTTCAGATTGGCGATTGCCACCCAGCCTTTACATATACATGAGACCTAAGTGCTTGTAGGAAGGGGATTAGTTCTGCTCCTCCAGCGTCTCTGAAGGACCTTTATTCTCATCGATGCGCCAGTTAATATCCATTTAGGACATTTTCCGTCTGTCACACGCTTTAATTGATTCATCTAAATGTAAACGCGTTTTGTGCAAAGGAAAGGCAGTGCCTCGCCTTAGTTGGTTTAATTTCCTCCCTGAGTCCGTACTGGGGTGTCACTTCAGTAAGTTTTGCCCACGTTGAGGCAGGCCCCCACTGAGTTGGGTTTGTGAATGAGTTAGTTTTTTTTCATCAACCACCCGCAAGCCCAGCACAATGTGTCACAAAACTCCTTTCTATGACAGAAGGAAGAACCGCCGCAGAGAGCTTGTGGAGAAAAAGCAGGTTTTACTGTGTTTATCATACAGCGGCAATGCACACACATGTCGGGATGTGCCTGAGTTACGAAATGCGCTCGGACGCAATCTGTACGCCATCGGTCTGAAAGATCCGGAATTACAAATTTGTTACCAAACTTTTACGCCCCAGATGGGGAGAGGCACTTCATTTAGCAACGGCAAGTTTAGCATTTGTACCACAGATGTTCAGCAGGAAATGTTAGTGTTTTTTAGCACAGATGGGGCTAAAACTTCCAGTGGAGTGGGAGTCTGTCAGCATTTGAAAAACTAGTTGAGGAGTCCACGTTAAAAACTGGGATATCCAAAGCACAATTCTGTATATTAGGAAAAAGTAATGAGTTTTCAAATCTTAAGATCTGAGGTTTCTAGTTTTGTGACTGTTTCTCTCGTGGCCTCCTCAGTTATACATGTACACTTTTTAGAACTATAATTACATGGACATTGACGTATTGACGTTGGAATTCTCCTTCTTGTAAGGTGGCAGACAGCTGTGCTTAATAACCTGTCATTGACACAGTTGTAATGTAAATTACAGTCCACATCATAAAACATAACTGTTTTTGGACATTACCTTTCAGTGTGTGCTCTGAGGCCACAGTGAGTGCTACCTCTGCTAACTCTGTTAGTGTTTCCTCTGTGCTGGACTTGTAAAGTACAGGAGCATGCTCACTGTAGATGAAGAGATGCCAGCCGCAATACCACAACAGATCCGTTTTACTGTCTCACTTTTGAGAGCGTTTTCATCATCTGTGTGACCAACCTTGTGCTGTTTCTGTTTATCCAAAGGTTTCTTAGAGAAATGTTCCTTGCGTGTGCCTTTTGAACAAACCATTTTGGAAGATTAAAAACAATATTTTATATATATATGGGGAAAAACCATTTTATACCCTGCAGTCATACAGTGCTCTGAGTGAATGGGCCCTGTTGTCACAGAGTACGGTCGGTGAGTTCTGCTCTTTTGCTTTCTGTGAACAATGACTTATTTGTAGTGTGTTTGCTATCAAGCATCATGGCACCTGATGGGGTGGGGGCAGGGGGATGCAGTATTGCCAAGTTATTACTCAGACTAGGATTACTAATCATGTTACCACAGGGTGGCCACACCGCCAGGCGGCGAACACAAAAGGTTGGGGAGGGAAAGGTGAAGAGCAGTCTCGGTGAGCTGAGGTCGGACACGCGTTACCCACGATGCTCGGACTGATAAGGCAGGACGGGACGTTTGGTTGGATTTCTTGAAACTTTACACGAGCCAGAACTTGTTCGTTCGCTCACGTCACTTAGCCGAAGATCAGCTTTCTTGGACCTGCTTAGCCGTGCTGAGAAAACGGCTTTTCCCTTTGGCTGCGCTAAATCCTAATGCTGCTTTGATTGAGCTTCTGTCGTCAGCCTTACTTTACTCTGGTCTTGCTGTCCTGGGTTTCTGTGGGTGTTCCTTACAGCAAGGAGAACAAATGACAGAGGGCCTACTCAGGGCATTGCATTGATATCGGCCAACGAGTTGACATGTCCCGCTCTTATTTATTTACCCCATTCCCTTTGATGTTATGTTGTGTAATTGCAGGCATTTTGTACCCCAAATAAAATTTAAATATGCTCAGCCTGGTGTGTTTGATGATGTGCATGGCTGTGTATAATCTAGAAATGTCACGAGTATATTTCTCAAGTGTACAAAAGTAGTTTCCCTTTGGGGACGTAACCCTGAAGTCTTTGGATCGTTTCCTCGGTCATCATGGAACCTGTTACTCCTTTATATCCTTTCTATTCCCGCTGTCACTCTCATTTCGCGTCCATGAACTTGAGATTTAGCTCCACCCATATTCATCACAGGTTAAAGAGACTGCTCTTCATGGGAGACGCTCCGAGGGTTTCTACGGATCAGGAGATGCTCCGTATGTCTTCCTCCCTGTAGTGTCTTCAATGCTGCCATCCTCCCCCCTTCAGGAACCTGTTTCAGAAACAGAACCATGACTAGTTTGCGCAGACCCAACTAATGGATTTTTCGTGGGCTTCGTAGTCGTGGGCTGGGTCTGGTCTGGCCTGGCTTCCAGTAAGTGCTTCACTAGTTGTTCTGTTTTTAACGTCTCGTGCTGTGAGCCCCGAAGCTTCGTGTCCACGCGCTCTCATTTAGAGCCGAGCACCGCGTCACAGCCGATTAAAACATCATTTCTCAAACGCCACAGACCTGCAACTAATTGCTAATAATAATGTGGAGATAGCCGGCTGGGCACCAGCGTCTCCGCTGTCCTGTCGTTTCAGATTCTGTCTTTCCTTCCTCAGTCCGTCCTCAGGGGTCAGCGTAGCGAGGCCGGGTGGCCCCAACATGGGGGAGTGTTTAGGTATGTCAGCGACGAGGCTGACGTTTGGCGGCTCGGTGATGCGGTACAGCTTGGGTTCACACTCTGCTTGTTATTCAGCACAAAAGAGCTGACTGCACAACACAGTCGCCCTTGTTGTTTCTTCACACAATCCCCATAATAAATCTGCATTGAAATATATGTAGTCATAATTACACTGTGTTTTTGCAATGGTTGAGTAGAGGTGTGACCATTGCCATCCTAGTCTGAACTGCAGCCCCTTTTCATATAAAAATCCTGGCTCCGTTCCTTACGGGAGCCAGTAAAGTTGGATGTGAAATAGTGTTGGGCTGCACTCGTGAAGTTTCCAAAATGGCTGCTCAACACTTCATGCCAGCAGGGATGGAACAAAACCAGGGGTGTGGACGTAGTACGGCTCCAAGGACCAGCATGAGCATAGCCAAGGTCCGAGTCCCCCCGTGCGTGACACACTCGGTAGACAGTCACAAAGCATGGGGGGGGAGCAGCGCTAACAAAACAGAGGCTCACTTTTCTCTTCATTTCCTCCCTGGGGCAGCCCTGCTGTGAATCACAGCCATAAATAAATGGGGAGAGTGTGAGCCCAGTGGTGAGGGCTGAATGGCCGCTGCTGTTCCTCGCTGCGCAGGGAGCCGTGGTGGGGGCGCGGTGAGCGAGCCACCCTGAACCCCCCCCAACCCCTGCTCCCCCATGTGGGCTCCTGAATGTGATCTGTCACAGTGCTGGGGGCGGAGCCAACCTGGCTGCTATTGTCAGTCGGCTTTGGAGAGGGAGGGAGAACTGAGGAGAAGACCTGTCTATTGGATCGTCTATCATTCCTCTGTGTGTAACAGAGCTCTGTCCTCTCTCTCTCTCTCTCTCTCTCTCTCTCTCCCTCTCTCACTCCCTCTCTCTCTCTCCCCCTCTCTCGCTCTCTCTCTCTCCCTCTCACTCGTTCTCTCTCCTCTGCCTAGAGAGGCAGTGCTCAGTTGTGGACTTGTGGACGGGACTAGACTCTGCTAGCAACAGTTCAGCTGACGCAGAAGAAGACAGCCCAAGCTCTGGTGTGGCAGCACTCATTAACCCCCCCTCCTGAAAGCCCCCCAAGGTGGTCTCCAGGCTCACTTTTCCATGTTGCTTCAAGCCATTCTGCTGTCGACTTCCTTGGCGGGAGGGATGTGAACGCCGTTTCCGCGGAGATCGCGCCTCATCTGGCCAAGCATCCGTGACTCTGACCCCGATCACCTGTTAACCCTCAGGTGTTGGACCCTGGACAGCCAGCAAGGCGAGGAGCACACCGGCTTGTGGTTTCAGGTTCTGACACACCCGCGCCATGGACTACCTCCTGGGAATTGTACTGCTGTTGTGTGGGACAGCCCTGTCCCCCACCCGGGGGTCTCAGCAGGTGAAGCCCAGCGTTCCGAGACTCAGGCTCTCCTACAAGGGTAAGCCAACCCCCTCTGCGCCTTATTGTCAAGCGGCCGGACTGCTCCTCCTGCTCCGGAGCTCCCGCCGAGGGTGATGTTGTTGGGATGTGTGTGTCATTTTACTCGTATCGCTGCACATGGTGTCAGTCAGATTCGCTTGCAGGGGTGCACCGGGAGGCAGGCTGACGTCTGGATGCAGTTACCCTGGAACTGGCTGGTAGCCGCGCTGTTGCGTTGTTATTGGAGTGTAACTGTGCTCTCTGTATTAGTGTGTACATGTGCACAGTTAATGTATTGTTTCCTTTTATGGCATTGGGTGTCACACTGACACTTAAAAAAAAAATTAAATAGGAAGTTTTAATGGTAAATTATGAACTGAGACTTTTGTTCAGTTTGCCAAAAGAGGGGGTAGTGAAACTGAACTAGAAATAGTTTTTAATGTTTTAGGATGTACACTTTTAAGCTTGAATATATGAGCTGATAACGTTATTGTGAGGAAACATGTTTTAAAATGTCTCACGGTATTTTCTGGTTGGTGCTGGAATGCGCTCGGTGCCATCAGAAACGGAACAGGTCAAGGTCCCAGAGACAATATAATTACACATCTTGAGGACGAAGGCGCTTAGTTGGCATTTTTTTTCTTTTTTCAGAGAAGATGTTCTCTGCTGGTGAGTAGTGTGGACGTCTGGCTTTGTCCTGGCATGCGTGTTAAATCCCAAGTTGAAGCAGCTCTCCTTTCGCACTTGTATCACCTGAAAATATCTGTGGTGTTGTGTTATCCTGTAAGTCCGATGACTTCAGCATGCTGCACACACGTAACGCTGGTTCGGTCAGACTTTGCCGCTGGCTGAGAAGTGCCCCCTAATACGAGCTCTGCTTTCTAGTCTGCTCAGATAAACCCCAAGAAGGTAAAAACCCACAGAGCTTAGATTGGCTCCATATGTCTCTGCTAACAGATGTGAAATAGGGAAAGCCTAAGAAAGCCACGCTCAAGGTTCATAAACAGGTATTTAAGAAAATAAACGCAGGCCAGACCCAGAAGTCTGTCACTGCTGCTGTTTTGTACCTCAATTCATCAGCTTAATTAAGCTTGAGAGCCCCTATTTATTGAAAATATCGCCTGAGCTTTATTTCAACATGTGAGCACAACTCTGACAGGGAGGAACACGGACTGCAAAACCATATGTTACGTTTTCCCCAGTCAGGCTGATGTAAAAGGGTACATTAGTTGTTGCAAATGTAGTGGCCTGACCATTTGTCCACTACATCTAATGTGTAAAACTACCTTTATGTGATGTTTTTATGTGCTCGAATGGCAGTAGTGTGTTAAGTTTGAAGGTGCATGCTTGCAGTGTACCTGCACGACATTTCCCAGTGTGTGCTTGCAGTGTACCTGCACGACATTTCCCAGTGTGTGCTTGCAGTGTACCTGCACAATATTTCCCAGTATGTGTTTGCAGTGTACCTGCACAATATTTCCCAGTATGTGTTTGCAGTGTACCTGCACAATATTTCACAGGGTGTGTTTGCAGTGTACCTGAACAATATATCCCAGTGTGAGCTTGAAGTGTACC
>JABJVR010031072.1:0-34796 GCA_025773905.1 Chitala chitala
TTTTGTTTTGTTTTAATTTTAGGTGGTGCAATAATTAATAATTTGGAAAAGAAGGCAGTACAAAATAAAAATTTGGAATTCTTCAAATTCTGACTACTTTTTAATGGATTACATCTAGTTTAAATACTGATATACATTTATTCAAAAACTACTTGTGATACTTAAGTACAGTTAATAACTGATACTTTCATAGTTTTTCTTAAGTAATATTATAATGTGACTGATTTTTACCTAAGTAATTTCATAGTTTACTATCTGAACTTTTAAATGTGGCAATTTGGCACATGATTTTTTTTTTTTTTTTAATAATTTTTAAATAATTTTATACGTGGCCGGATTGGTCTAAGAACTGGCTTTGTTATTTTTCCAAAGAAAACTTTTAAATGTCTTCTTCCAGCTGTGGTGTTAGGGAATTAGTGATGCATTTGTTTTGATAGCGTTTTCTGTATCCAATTAATTGTGTCTGGCTAAGTAACGGCTCAAATTACATCATAAAGGAGTGATCAGATCCTAGAAGTTATAGAAAAGCGCTATTTAGAAACAACATCCACAGGTCGTGTAATTGGCGTATTAGAACAGTACTTCTGTTCAAGAGCATTTCCAAACACAACCTTCGGATCCTCGCGTTGAATCACAGTGTCAAGTAGTCAGAGCAGCTTTTGTCATCTGCTTCAATTATTAGGAGATTACGTGCGCACTTGTCGATTTAATAACTGCTTCGCGGTGGTTCTGGCGGGCACGAGTGGTGAAGAGCGAACAAAAAAAAAAAAGGAGAAAACGTTTCTGATCGTTCTTCCACCAGCGCTACTGTTGTGGCTTAAAGCAATACGGAGACAAATGAAATGCAATCATGCCCTATTACTGATGTTACGCATGCAAATAGGGAGATTAGATAAATGGTCGTGGAGTGCTTTGAAAGTGTATGAAAACCACGTCCAGCTGCCTTTGCATATGAATGCACTTCTCTTATATTTTTTGCATTTTACCTGGGTAGCAGTTAGACCCCTTTTGACATGCTCACCTGAAGGAGGTGCGTGCCGTTGTCATATTTGGCAGGATATAAGTTGTTCTAAATAAACGTCCTTGCAAATAATAGCACACAAAAAGATTTGCTTTTGGGCTTATGGCGGTTATGGAAGCGTGGTGTGTAAACAGCAGTGTCAGAGTGGTTCAGCTGAGGATGCCGTGCCCACCTCCTCCTCCTCCGGGATGCTGGGTTTGAAGCAGGTCCCCACCTCTGAGTGTGTGACCCGGACTTCCTGTCCAGTTTTCTCCTGTCATGTACTCCGCATTCTCTGGGACATCTTTGGACCACTACAGCTGGGGAGACAGTCAATACAGGAATACAGGTCTTGTGCCTGTTATTGTTATTAATGTGTCTGAAAACATTAAGGAGAGCTATACACACACAACCTGTGCCAGACAATTTGGCTTATTTCATTTATAAGAAACACTTTTCATATACGTTAGTTTGCAAGCTATGGTAAATTTATTTTGTCAGCAGCTGAGAAGTATGATTGAACCTACAAACAAAAAATGCCAAAATGTGTCTTGATGGTAGCTTTACTGTGATTGTTTACACTGACAGAGTGGAAATAGTACATTTTCATATTTTGTTTCTTGTATGAACAGTAATCAGGCTTTCAGAGCATTTCAGACATATTTTTAAAACAAGGTTTCTGAGTTCATCTCGTGTCAACACAGGTGTTGACTTGCATGTAGTCCTGGAGTCTGACCCCACTGCTCCCAATTCTGTTTCATATCACCACGGGTAATTTAGTTGAGCGGTTTTTGGCTGAAGACCTCATTAAAAGGTGCAGTTTCACGGGTTTTCACTTCTAGTTTGTAGACAGGTCTTTTTCCTCCTAGGTTTGCTAAAATTCTGTGGTTGACATCCTCAGTTTGTTACGGCTTTGCTGGAGCTGTTATGAATATGTGCATCCTTGGCTGGAACTCTGTGGCCAGTCGATGTGGTGTTCAGCTGAAGATGGAACTTGTTATGGACTGTTAAGACATGAACCGGCCATCCTAATCCTGTTTTGCGTGTCTGATCTTGAGCCAGCTGTCCATTCTGCTCCTTAAACCATCCCCGGCGACAAGCTCACAGTCAGCCAATCACCCGTTTACTTCATTGCCCTGCATTCCATTAGCCAAATGTGCGCTAACTGTACGGGCTGCTGGGCAAAGGGGAGCCGTTTCCATGGCTACCTGGTATGTATGCAACTCTCACAGTTTCCTACTGGTTCTAGTCAAATACGTGGGCTTTCTTTATCTTTAGCCTGCATTCCTACCGAGCACTAAGGCATCTTCGCAGACTAATTTAGGAGACACATAGGGGGTAATGCAGAAACGAAACAGGATAGGGAGCAAAAAAAGAAAACCTTTTGAAATAGACTAAAATTCAAACTTTTATGTGTTGGATTTATTTCCTGGGAAGGTAGCACTGGGCACCAGTGGACATAGATTGTCCGCTGCTCCTGTGGTACCGTTTAGATAACAGCTGAGCAACTCGAATCGCCTAACGGGCTAAATGTGCACACCAGAGATTAGGGTCATTAGCCTTCCACAGGCGGTACTTGGGTGGCGATCAGTCGTAGTGCAGCAAAGCAGAAATGACAAGTGTCTTTAGGCCACATTGTGGCAGTGAGCTCCTAGCCTGACTGGGGGAAGCCATCGGCAACAAAGACCCTGTCTGGTGAGTTTAACCTCGTCACAGGGGTAAGTCAGCCCTCTCAGCAAAACCTAGGCGGGAGGGAAAAAAAAGTCTGTCCTATCACCTTGCATTACCCTTCAACTCCCTTTCTTCTCATTGCGAGAGGCGGCTGAGGCCTGCTGGTTTTTCAGTGATCCACCCGCATCAGCAGCATGGGCCCACGTGCCGTACAGTCGCGTAAACACGTCTGGACTCTGAGGGATCGGTTTTGTGTTTGGCCTGGTTGGCACTTTCATCACTCTTCCAGGACCCACTGGGGAGATTGGTGTAGGAACAACAGAAAATATCTTGGTTGTCATGAACTCTATCTCCTCATGGGTACCAGCTGACTGCAACAATATTGCAATGTTTTTTTTTTTTTTTTTATATTTGTTAAACTATTAAAACCAAACCTCCACAAGTTAAGATGAAAGAAAAAAAACCCGGCCAGAGAAGATGGGGCTGTTCTGCATTCTTCTCTTTATTGCTGCTATTTGCTCCCATCTTTTAGTCGTAGAGTCCTGCAGAGCTCTGTGACCCTCACGTTCTGCTTTTGCCCACCGCTCTACCGGTTATGCATGCAGTGAAAGCCAGCGGCTCCTTTCAGTGCCTCAGAGTATAATTCTGCCATCCCGCCTGACAACTGCGGCCATTTGCTGCTTGTGGCAGCTGGGCTGACTCACGATTAAGATGTTTACTGAGCGGACGGAGGTGCGGGATGGACCACTGCGTGCGGACAGACGGCCGCGTTTGAACTACATGCTTGGATCACAAAGGTGCTTGCAGCGGGTGAGAGGCGCGTGTAGGTTGGTGCGAGGCCCACCACTGCACGCCTAGGGCATAATCTAATCCATTGTCACAAATTAGTAGGAGTGAAGGAAGCTGTTAATGGCAAGGTGCAATTAAGGTCTCTCATTACCCAAGGTACTTAGGTAGAGTAGATTGCACATTACCGCATTGGACACTGTGTGATTACCTGGTAAAAGGTTGCTGCGACAACAGCCTCAGCCCCTTTCATCCGGCCTAGAAGGACAGCCTGTGGTGTATGACAAGATGTGACATTTTGAAATGTCTTTGCTGTACTTCTGTGAGCTGGTTGTCTGGCCAACACTTGGTTTGGTTGCCAACCAAATCAGGAGCTATCGTTTCTGTCTAATGGCATTGATAAGACATTTTTATGTCTCGATCGTAAATCATGGATAAAATATTATGGTTTAGCTCCCCGGTCCTGATAAAGCAAAAGCTAAATATGGATCATTTCATACGAATAGTTCTGTTCTTTGTTTTCACTTTATTGCATCATTTACGCGCTGAACTGAGACCAGGAATTTGCTTTCCAGAAAAGGTTAGGGCTTACAAAGCGGACTTTGGACAGTGCAGGAAGCGCTGAATTTTGAAAGGTGAAAGGTTGAACGAGGGTGCCTGGCCCAGGCTGAGTTCACACAGCACCTTGCCGACGACGGGCCCGAACTTGAAGCCGTGCCCTGGGTGAGGAGAGAAGAGGTGAAGAGGAGCCCAATGAAACACAGCCCAAGTTCGCTTTACCCCACCAAAAACAAGTCAGTCAACTGCTTTAACAAAGAGGACTTTGCTGCATGACCTTGTAGATGTTTCAGGGGAGCCTCTCTGTTATTGGCAGTTGTCTGAATTGAATTCAGTTGAATTCCTTTATTGTCACTGTACTGTACAGTACAACGAAATTCAATGTGCAGCTCCCTTCATCAATTTCAGTACATACGAGACAAAAGTAAGGCATACATCAAACAATATCCAATATACATTTAACTTATAGAAGAAAAATGTGCAATCTTACACTACTGGTGCAGATGCACTAAGAAAACTCTTGTTGAATGGAATGTTGGTCGTGTTCTAGCAGAACAGCATGGAAGGCACGTGAACTTTTTTTTTTTATGTTCCAGGGGGGCACTGAACACTTCTGGATGTGAAAGGGTTCAAATAAGTGGCCTAGCCAACAGTAGCAAAATGTTCTGACACCTTAATGCGCAACCGGCAGCTGTACTCGTTTTGCACGCGAGACGCGAGAGCCGTTATCATGAGGCCGGCACGCCGGTGACTCGGTAGCTATGGCAACCGCGAGAATCCGTTTTTAAACGCCTGTGTCTCACTCCGATGACAGTGCTGTGGGAGAAGGAACAAAAGGAGCCCGTGTTATTAACGTGGCGGTCTGCCCCTGTGCGCAGAAACAATGCGGTTTTCTGTCTGAGATGTGAATTCATCATTGTGGAGTGGGGCTTGAGCGTATGGTTGGGGCAAAACACAGCCAGCTTGGCCAACGATAGCAGTGGAAGGCAGGAAAGAAAGGTTAATGGTGATGAATCATCACCCCTACGATAGTCCTAATGCGTTATTAAAGCTAAAGAATAAATGTAATAAATCACAGGCTTTCAGGGACCTGGGATGTGGGAGACGGCTTGGTAGCTGTCTGGCAGACGCACAAAGGATACCTCTGTTTCTTAAATCGCCTCCTCACTATGGAACAATACATCAGAAGATGAATAGCCTTTTGGGAAGAGGGGGTCACAACAACAGGATGTGTGTTATGTTGGATGCCTTTGCTGACCTATTATGGTTTTCTTGTCTGCTTCCTGTTAACGGGTGACCGGGAGCAGGAATTAATTACTGTCGTAATGTGTTATGAGGTGAGCGAGGTGACTTGGGGAACAGATGGGTTCCAGTACTGGTATCTGGGGAGAGCTTCTGCTTTCCCAAGCAAAGTTTGTAAGCACTGAACTGGTAACCTGAAACTGGAAGGAGGGGGGTATAAAGGAACTAGACCCCATTAAATTTAAAGAAATAATGGTTTACAGGTTAGAATCCTTCATTCTTGTTTGTGTCTGAATGCTGGCTCGGTAGGGCAAGGGTGTAGATTTGGTTTCAAAACAAGTAGGAACCAAATCAGCCTTCAGCCCCCCACCCCACTAAATACACATAAGTGACAACTGTGCTCCCACTATATTGGCTGACACATCTGTGCCATCCATACCCAGATCTATGCCCTGTTGAGTGTGTAGGGTGAAGAAGAGTTTCGGAAGGTCACGGCCATCACTGACCTGAAAACCCTGCTCCGATGACGATGTTCCGATGGAACGGGTGCAGGTCTAAAACGAAGTCGTGGTCTGGCGTGACCTGTTGGTGAAGAAGACGGGCAAGGAGCGTTTGTGAGAGGGTTTGTTTGAGGGGGTTTGTGTGTGGTGCTTCTTGAGTATGTCCAAGTCCCAGCCTAGAGAAACATTGTCTGCTTTCTAGAACAAAGGCTAAAACGAAGTTAAGGATCCCTGTGGGCCACACGTCTTAATATAGCTGTGGGAATGATGAAATCTCACATTTCAAAGGTTTTCTTCATTTGTTAAAAAAAAGATGAATTTATTGAAGTGGGTTATGTGACGGGACTTCAAAGATCCGCTCCAGCTCAGGTAGACCAAGTTTTGTCCTTGAAGGGCGATGGACAGACATATTTCTTCATTTCTTCTTTATTTATTATTT
The DNA here is from genome assembly GCA_025773905.1 of Chitala chitala. Classification (NCBI taxonomy): domain Eukaryota; kingdom Metazoa; phylum Chordata; class Actinopteri; order Osteoglossiformes; family Notopteridae; genus Chitala; species Chitala chitala. The sequence goes on from JABJVR010031072.1 coordinate 6,197, forward strand.
GTGAAGAGGACAAAAACGTGTAGAGGGCAAACTCCAGTTAGATATATAGGATTTCGGATAAGGTTTTTTTTTAATCAATCAAAGCCAGTACAGTTCAAAATGTCTGCTATAAATATGTATTAAAAGATAAAGTTGACTGGCATCTGGCCTTGAATCTCTGACTAGCCTGGCAGCCTGCCAGCTCCTTTGATTTCTCCTGACAGCCACACGAACGTGGAGAACCACAAGCGGAATCACACGTAGGTGTGTCCAATTAGGGGCCGTTCAGGTAGTCCCTGGACAGATAGCAGGAGAGGGAAAACACGAGGCTTTTGTTTTCCTGCCCCATCAAGCTGCAAAAAAAAAAATGTTTTTATAGTTTTCATGCCCAAAGCCATAAGCTGCATTTCGCTCCTGAAGCGGTCAATGAAAACCTAAGAATGGCTTCCTGCAGCTCATCAGCGTCAAGCGGGATGCACCCTGGTGTGACACAAGAGCTTTTTTTTCTACTCGTATCCCAGTTCTGCCGCTCGCGCTGCCGTTACTTGCTGTTTTCGCTGTTTTCACGTCTCTGCTTTTAACTGCTCGGAATTACACTTCCAAAGCTGTCAGCGTGACCTCGGCAGCGCGAGAACAGAAACCGGCCCACCACGTGTCTACAGTGGTCTGGTGCTATAAACCGAGAGGACGGATTAACGATCAGAATGCCATTACTGATTCCTCGCCGTGGCAACGCTCGGCACAGGGCCCCGGTCTGCCTGGCGTGTGATATTACAAGACTGAGCGATCTCCCCTTCCGACAAGGATGGAAGACAGCATGAGAAGTCGATCGATATGGAAACGACGGAGGTGACAGAATGGATTTCTGCCCCCCCCCCCCCCCCAACATTCTCCTCCCCTGAGGTAGCTGATGGAGACCACGTCTCTTGATGTGACAAGGCCCAATTACTTTTTTTACGTTTTTGAGCAGTTCGGGATAGCTTATGATCTCTGGCCTGTGTGTGCGCACGTACGTGCCTGAATTCGTGCATGTGTGTATATGTGTGCGCATGTGTGTATGTTTGTGAGTCTTTTTTTGAGGGAGACAGAATCCTCTACTTTTTTCTCCCATGCACTTGTTCGTGTAACGGGTGAGCAGACGTGCTGCTCCCACAACCCAAAGGAGAGAGTTAAAAGCCTCTGACAATGACGGACCGTATCCTTGTACGTCGATCGCTTATCCCTTTCAACTGTTTCAGCAGTGAAACTATTGCTACTTTCTTTGGTGACAGCATTGTTCTTGACCCAAGGAGATTCTCATAGTAACAGCAATGTGGACTGATCTAAGTAGGCAATCTGTGTATAACCAGTTCTTGGCCTGTGTGGGCTGTGTCTAATCAGTTCTTGGCTTGAAGGGGATGTGTAACCAGTTCTTGGCTTGAAGGGGCTGCGTGTAACCAGTTCTTGGTTTGAAGGGGCTGTGTGTAACCAGTTATTTGCCTGTGGGGGCTGTATGCGACCAGTTCTTGGCCTGTGGGGGCTGTATGCAACCAGTTCTTGGCCTGTGGGGGCTGTATGTAACCAGTTCTTGGCCTGTGGGGGCTGTATGCAACCAATTCTTGGCCTGTGGGGGCTGTGTGTAACCAGTTCTTGGCCTGTGGGGACTGTGTGTGACCAGTTCTTTGCCTGAGGGGGCTGTGTATGACCAGTTTTTAGCCTGGGGTTGCTGTTTTGTGTATAACCAGCGTTCAAAACATTCTTATGGCGAAGCTGACAACTTCTCACCGTGTACATGCAGCTCTCTACAACAGCAGGGACAGTGGTCAGGCCGGGAAGGTGCTGAGCAGTGTACTGGGACAAAACAGCCACGTCCCCTTGCTCCGTCTGGCCGTCCCGCTCATCAGGCACTGTCTTATGTCCAGTGTGGTAACAGACCTGCGGGGTAAATATGAGTTTAGTGGCGGTAATGATTTTCAGCTAACCAAAGAGCTCACATTGCGACTGCAGCATATAAGTCCCTTTCCTTTTTGTGGCAAATGGCTTAGAGTAATGCACTAATAACTTAATAGCCAGTTCCAGTTTATGCAGTAATCATGGTGTGTTTGGGATATTATTTTCTGGTGTTTTATAGTTCTTATGCACAAGCTGTAATTAAGCTTGTTAGTTTTACCTGTATGTTGTATGTGTGTATATATAGTTCAGAAATTATGATGCGTTTAGTCTGCCTTAGGTAAAGTTTCTTTAAAAATATATGTGTGACTTTATACTCTGTTTTATGTTATTTTAATACCAATGCAGGTGTATATCTCGCTTTAGATGGAAATGGCCTCTTTTGAGACAGCCCCAAACCACAACATAAAAGAAGCATTGTTCAAATCTGCCTAATTTCTCAAAATGGTGCAGTTTGTCCAGCGAAAGTCTTGTTTAAGCAGCAAAGTAACCGTGTAAAGGTGGCATAGTGAGTAGTGTGGTTCCTCTGGCACGTTGAAGCACACAGACGGAACAGAAATGGGAACATGGCTGGACCAGCGACCTGTGTGTGTGTGTGTGAGTGAATCGGGCACATTATCTCATAAAGGCGGCCGATACAAAACTTCCAGCTTCGTGTCTTCGAGCTATCAGTTTCTGCAGAGAAATAAATCTCTTAAAGAGCTCTTTAAAGGGCTGAAGCCATGCTGGGCTTGTTACAGACCCATCACACATAAAATGTGAAGCCTGCAATGATCAAATATTTAGAGATGCAGCACTGGCACCGAAACAGCCTGTAGTCATGTAGAGGTTTTTTTTTTTTTTTCATTTTTTCCCTCCTCAGTCTAAACAGAACTCTGATGGCAAGAACATATTTCAATGTGTAATTTTATTTAGTGATTTATGGAGCTGCCTTTGCCTCATCAAATTAAAAAAAAAAAAAAAAAAAAGATCACCTGCATTTAGGAGTCCATCCATAAAACATGGGCTGAATAAGACTTGCGTCAAACTAAAGCCTTTGTTTTACTTGTGATTTATTTTTTTTTGTTGGCTTCTCACCAGCTGTTCACCAGAATAAAAAAAAAAAAAAAAAACAAAGCAGATTTTTTTTCTTCTTTTGACAGATTGGGCAGATGCTGATAGCATTAGTTGCATTTTAGCTGAAGATAATCATAGTTTAGCAGGTCACTTAATGTAGGTTATATCACTCACCAGCAATTAATGGTGCTTACAGTGTGCTGAACTACATGATCAGGGCCTTTAATCAGACCATTTTACTCAATGTAGAGGAGGTCATTCACTTACCAGAGTACTCACTGTACAGGACGCCATACCCCTTTATCAGACCAGAGTACTCACTGTACAGGACGCCATACCCCTTTATCAGACCAGAGTACTCACTGTACAGGACGCCATACCCCTTTATCAGACCAGACTACTGACTGTACAGGACATCATTCCCCTTTATCAGACCAGAGTATTCACTGTACAGAATGTCATTACCCTTTATCAGACCAGAGTATTCACTGTACAGGAAGTCATTCCCCTTTATCAGACCACAGTACTCACTGTACAGGAAGTCATTCCCCTTTATCAGACCACAGTACTCATTGTACAGGAGGTCATTCACCTATATTAGATCAAGGTGGTGACTGGACAGAAGGAAACTTACCTTCATCAATCCAGGGTACTCATTGGATGGAAGACCATAGATGTCATTGTCCTTCCCTTCTGAGTCCATGTGGATAAAACAGGGGAAGTGGTTGCTGATGCTATAGGTACCAGGAACCTTTTCCTTCCAGTAGCATACATTAATCTTCAACACCTATGTGGTGGACAAATTGCACAGCATATTCCAAGGGCAAATCCATAAATTTCTCCAGTGAGTGAAATTTACGTGAACATTTAGGGTCAGTGTGTCAGAACAATGGTCAGATTTTGTCAACATCTATGTTGGCAGATTGAGAATTTGAAGATCTAAATTCAGTGTGCATTCAGGTGTGTGCGTGTGTGTGTGTGTGTGTGCGCAGTGGGCTTCTGCTATGTTATACCTGCAGTGGAAGCTGAAGGTCTGTGTGTGACAGCACCGCATTGGACCAGGGCCCAGCTGTGATCACCAGGCTCTTAGCTCTGTAGGCTCCAGAGGCTGTTGTCACGGTGACCACAGAGCCTGGTGTGATGCCAAGCACTTTGGTCCCATCCTTGATCATCCCTCCCATGCTCAGGAAAAGGCCCTGGCCACAGGACAGATACAACAAGTAGGCTCAGTGCAAGCATCTCAAACAACAGAAAGCACACAGCCATTCCTGCGTGTCCGCACTGGAAAAAAATAAAGTTTAGAAACTAAACTGTATTGCTGCATTAAATCACATTAAATGGCACTATAATTGTCTAAGTATCCAGCATGACCCATGAGTTGTCAGGATATCCACCTCTGCCTCATTAGCATGGCGCTCAGTGGGGTGCTGGCAGGTGAGTGTAGTGGGGGTTGGAGAAGGCTCAAAATGGGGCAATGCACCCAGGAGGTCTACAGTCTGACAGCTTATGAGCCACAGCGCGCAGCTGGATGAGAACCATGCAAATGCTAACCTCAAAAACCACAATAGAGGCTTTTTATATGTGCACAGGTGTACAAGGCACGAGTGCTGATGCGCAGGCGGCCTCAGCAGACACGCCAAATTTTGGTTTGAGCCCAGCCGCCTGTGATCACGCATGCCGTTTCTCCTGAACCCCAAGCCTTGATTAGCAGAGTAAACTTCAGTCACATTTCCTCTCGGCCTTCCGCTATCACGCGTGCGCAAACGCAAAAGGACGTGTGCGTGTAGCACAAGGGCCGAAATGAGAAGCCAGCCAAGCGTTGGTTCTGCTGAAGAGATGCAGGTCATTGTCTCTGACAGCCTATAAATCAATACCAGGGCCTGTGGAACAGCACAGGCTAAATTTCACACCCAGGGAGACACAGTGATTTTGGCATTCATCACTGCGGCTAATGACCGGCTCTGATGCGTGCCTGCTCCGCGCTCCTTGGCAACAAAGAGAAAATTCTGACCAATCGATACGCGAAAGACAGGATAATTGTTTCCACTTTGCATTACAATAAGCAGTGTTGCTATTGGTGGTCTATGCATGACCTGGCACGCCCTGCAAGGTTTTCCTACTCATTTCTACAATCAGTTTCTTTTTTAAATATATATGGAAAAGTCGCAATAAATTTTAGACACACATCAATGAGGCAACTTCTGAAACTGCCTAAAGTAAGATTGCAATTTTTTTTGTTCTTAAATGATATAATAGTGAAAATTTAACAAAGTATTTGATCAGAAGTACATTTTTGCATACCAGATGGTTGTGTCCATTTACAGTCTGCTTGTTCTTTCTAAATAGCAGTTTCTTGTTTTGTGACTGGTATGCCATCCTAAGAAGCCACATGGGTGCAACAATCCTGACAGAATTCTGTAGTTCATTCCCAGCATGGCAATAAATCCACGAGACGCTGTCTGCAAAACAACGCAGCTCTTTCTCCCTCATGTGTGCGCTCATAACGCTGGAAAAGTTATGTTCACAGCAATCAAGGCTATTGGTAAGCAATGATCCAGTAACAATTCTTAAAGTGTACACTCAACTTCAGCAAAAGGGATTTTTAAATGAAATTCATGGCTGAGTGTGCTCATACAAGTGGCCCTGAACACATGCACAGATGGGTGTGCAAGGGTTTGGGAGGCGTAAAATGACTGTCCTGTCTCGTGTGCACCTTCAGGTGCAGGGCGTACTCTCACCTGCACGGCTCTGAGGGCCCGGTCAGCATACAGCACCCCAGCTGTGGTCTCTATAAGAGCCACGTGGCCACTGGGTAGATTCACTTGAGGTATGTGCTGGTTGAACTCCCCATGTGCCAGGCCAACGGTGGGCACATGGTTCTGTTCCATTGTTTTCTTTAAAGCCTGGAACCGGCTGCTGTCCTCATGGCCCATCACTAGTAACCCAGTGCATCTGTAAAGGAGGGGGGGCGGCAGAATCATTTTTCAGTTCTCATAAGCTTTCTGTCTTCTCAGGCCATCAAGAAGCCAATGCTGTGTTGTAGCCATTCTCATTAAAATGAAATAATCAGATCGCAAATTAATCAATTTTTGCTCATCTAGGGTTGAAATGAACATTAACAATAGTCCATTTTCTTTTAGTACTTTGAAACAATGTTGGATCGACCAGTCTGTGATAATGAATGACACCGAAAACCCCAGTCTTGCTATCCTGACATAGAAATGCTTTCCCTGTGTTGCTCTAGTGCTCCCCACACATTGTGTCATGTGGTGTGATCAGTCCCATTAACTCAGGAAGAGCTTGGGGAGTGTGGTGTAAATATAACTCCAGTCCCAACGATGTGCCTGACGCCCATAGTGACGGGAGTGTCGTGTGCAGGCTGGTGGTATGGTATGAGTAGAGGACACATCGATGCAAGACATCTCCCAAGGAGCCCACTGGTGGGTGTGGATCACTATCATCTAACGAACAGTTTTATAGAATGACCACTGTTGACGTTGCCCATTATTTGCGTATTCGTTAAAAAGGATGTTCAGTGTTCAGTCACTGTGCAAGAATGTTGAGGAGGCTTACATAGCTTGACGCCTGCTGTTTCATGGTCCATACTGCTCCGAGACCCAGTTCACAAGCTCAGAGATCTTTTTCAGTTTAAGCGTGTGGGGAGTGTGTGGGGGAGTGTGTGGGGGAGGGGGGAGCTTCTTTACAGAGATTGGAAGATGAAGAAAATAAACAAGTCTGACTGGCTTGACGAGATCATGTATAAAAGCCGGCGGAGGAGGCTAACTTAGACCTCAAACTTTTTTCGGGTGAGCCGGGAATGTTTTGTGTTGTGCGGGAATGTGCGTTGTCCTCAGAAGCTCTGCACAGGCTGCAGGTGAACACAGGTAAGTGAGGAAACCCCAGGCCATGGTCTACCTGTACAGCTGGATGCCAGCCTCTTCCTCCACCTGCGCCCACAGTCTGAAGGACTCCTCCATCATGTGGACGTAGAAGTCCTGCTGGTATGCTTTCCGGATGATTCGCGTTTGGCCATGGGAGCTCCCTCGAGTGTGAGGTAATAAAAACTGTAAGAGTGCAGTGCGGTTCAGAACTTTTCCCAATTTAAAATATATATATTTTCTCGTTTAACAGCCAGAGCTTAAATTCTGGTATTCTATGATTATTCATTATTTTGTATTTTCTAGCTTGACAGTGTTTTTCCTATGAATGGCTAAAATATTATGCAGTGTGCTCACCCTAGAATCCGTTTTTGTAGGAGTGAGGAGCAGGACTGATCAGGAGAGCAATGAGATTCTGTTGTTGATGCAAAACCATCTAGATACACGTTCGCCTGCTGCAGCGTTTGTTTGTGTAACCGTGCTCACTTTGTTCACATGTGCTGCTAGTTTTTATTTGTTTTGTACTTTTTTGCTGTTTGCACCTGAGCGACGTTCAAGCTCTGCTTGTCTTTTCCCTCTTTCTTAAGGAAACAAAGGAATGTTGAACAGGTTCTTGTTTGTATCACATTCTGAAGGCGAACACACATAATTTTGTGTTCCAAAAAAAAAAAAAAAAAGTATTTTTCTTAGTTTTACATTAAAATTTCAGAGTGGATTCCGGAAGCAAGAGCTGGTGCGTAACTACATGTCTCATGTTCTTTGGATTTTGGACTGAAAGCAGTCTTTGCCCACCAGTGTAGTATTGTGTATATACTGTTTTTGAGATTTCTTTCTTTCTTTCCCTCTTTCTTTCCCTCTTTCTTTCTTTCCCTCTTTCTTTCTTTCTTTCTTTCCCTCTTTCTTTCTCTCTTTCTTTCTCTCTTCCCCTCTTTCTTGTGTCCAGTAACGAGCCGTTGCGTTCAAACACAGCTGCTTCACGGGTTGGCGATGTGCACCCACAGACACGTGCATAAATGGCAAACGACTGGCAAAGGGCGGCTGGCGCGGCGTTGCTGACCTGCTCAAGCAAAAGCGTCCTCTTGCTATTTTTAGCCAGGTGATAGGCGGTGAAGGATCCCTGGATCCCCGCTCCTATAACAATGCAATCGAAGTCTTGGGATGACATTTTGTCCGGCAACAGCGAGCTCCTGCAAAGTATATTCTGCAGCTACAGCTTTTTCGACCTTCTCCCCCACACCTTTCCCTGGCGAGCACCACGCCTCCGTGCTGGCCAAAGTTCTTGAATTGCACTTACATAACCCTGAGTGACAGCATATGAGGCACCGCCCCCCTGAGGCTCGGAGTGGAGCACTTTCACAGCTGACAGTCTTCAGTGCTCCGGGCCATGTGACATACTTTAATGTGAATATTCTTTTTTTCTGTGTCACTCATGTACGCACACGCACACACCTCTCACATTGCAACATATGTTCTGTTAGACAATGCTTATGTGTATTTAAAAAAAAAAATTTTTTACGGACGCTGGCTCTTGCATTTTAAGTGCTAGCTATCTTGAGCGTATAGGTGTGATGTATGTATGTGGGAGGGGTCTTTTTCTTTGAGTGGATAAACACAGCACTTATCCTGAGATTGCAGGCGAAGACTAAATGGGCATTTCCTTATGCCCTGGTTGTGTTTAAATCAAACCATTTTTCACGCTGCAGCTTGTTGGCTTGGAAATGTTCAGCAGACAAATAGTTTACAGACAATAGCAGTGATGGGGTGGGGGTGGTGGGTTGGAGGAGAACGTCATTAGCAGGTTACTAAGAGACTTCAAAGTAGCTAGCTTCAGATCAATGGCCCTTGTGTTTTCACAGTGCACTAACATTTATGTTGTATTTCTGTATGCAGAGAAGGTTCTCGCTGAATACTGAAACCTTCGAGCTACAGAAGAGGGTGTTTTTAAATAAAATGTGTCTAAGTACTCTCTTAATGAATCCTCTTCCATATTCAGCGGGGATTTCTGCAAAATACCAAAAGCTATTCTTTTACATAATTGTGTGGATCAAAGATTTGTCATATCTGCTGGTTTAAAGTATAGCTGGGGAGGCCCTATTACAGCTATATTCACACTATGCAATGAGACACTCTAAACATCCAATTGATTTTTCTTCCCTTATGAGTCCCTCTTGTTCTTCCTCCGGCAGTGCTGTGGACAGCTGGCATGTTACCTCTGAACGACTCTCATTTGCGATCGATCTGCGCTCGAATAGCTCTCTTGTTGATCTCAGGCAGGTGTCCGGAGAGCGCCCACGTTCACTCAAAAACCAGTGGACTTTAAATCAAACCAACGCCCCCCCCCCGGGGTCCTTTTGTGTAACATTTATTGTATCGTAGTGGGTTAGACTTTTTCCCACCTCAGTGCCCATGTGCTGTGTCTAGGCACAGTCTAGGTAAGTGTAACTAACAAGCTCTCTTTCCCACAAACCCCTGTCAGAAATCTTCCTTGAAGTCCTCTTCACTTCAGCGATAGTTATGACCGGATACTTCCAAGACTTCTGGGTCTTCATCAACCTGTAACTTGTGTCCAGCACGGGGTAGTCCAGATTGCGTGCCAACACTTCTGCCTGTGTGTAGTAAACAGGCCATGAAGATGACATCATTAAGCCACAGGTGAAAGGCAGTGATGCTGATTGGTGTTTGATATATACATGTACATAATTATTTTCTTCTTCAGTTGTTCTAAAAGGCATAATTGTCTATGCGGGTTGGTTTTCAGTGTGATGCAAGTACTTTATTTGAGGGTAACAATGGCAGCGTTCTTCTTGGATTTGAATCAGAAACCTTTGAATCGTAGTGTTGTGTTATGACATTGACGTGAATCTGGAATCCTGAGCTTCACGGAGCTTCTGAAAAGTTTTTCCAAATCCCCCATGGTTCTGAAATAAACACATTCCCATTCCATCTGTGATCTTGAGTCTCAAGGCCAGTTCCTATTATTAGGAGTTTGTAAATTGGTGTCACATGGTGAAGAGAGGAGCTGGGTAGATGTGTGAGAGGATGTAACTCTTTGCTTTCTGACACGGGTGTCTGAAGAGGACAGCAGGTCAAGCAGATGGCCCCGTGGCCCAGGACGGGATCGCTCTCGGAGCCCATCGTCCCATACTACCCGCGGCAGGTGAAACACACGTGTCCTCGTGTACTCCCGCTGACTGCGGCGTGCCATTGAGCTTATTTCTCCCTCAGATGTCAGTCCAAACATTTTGCACACATACTGCTGAGCAGCAATATTGTCTGTGACCTCAAGGTTGGCGAGAAAATTGTAATCGTTAACGATATAATTTGGCAAACACTGCTCAATAAAGATGGTTAATTTAAGACGTCTGGTTTTCTGTAGTCATTCATTAATCAACCTCGGATTTGCCTTAATTCTTCGTGACAGCTTCTTTAATTTCTGTTTTTTGTTTTTTTGTCCCAGGAAATGCACAAAATTATACAGCGTGCACTTTGTGATTCAGAGGTGCTGATTTGACTGTGTCTTTGAGGCCGAGGGCCATCTGAGCTAAGTGCAGAGCTTCCTTTCTAACTCATAAATTTCCTCTCCCTACCAATTATATTCCAAAGAGGTGAGAAGTGGCCACTCCAGCTTAATGTATTCATGATGAAGGCAGGCCTCTCCAGCTCCCGTCCCTGATTGAGTCTGAACTAATTTGACCTGAGCTCAGTCAACAAAGTGGTGTCTACGTGGCCTCTGGTGTAAAACTCAGACATTCTAATGAAATGGAACTAGGAGGCTTCTGCCTACCCATCAGGGCCATAGCCAAGCCGTGGCTAAAACCTGATCACACTGGGAACTTTCTGGCTCCTAACAATTTCTTTGGTTATTGTCTTTGCCTTTGTTTCTTGTGGGAGCTGTGTGGGTGGCATAAACTGTAAACAAGCCTGTTTTATGTGAGCCCGTCTTTGGTAAATAACGTCTCAGGTTCTAGAAATGCAATAACAATAATAATAAAAAGGAAAAGGGTGCCGGTGGAATGTGCTGATAGGTATATGGGGATGTGGCACAGGAATAAACCGGGAAACCAGGGTGCTGTTTAGCAGCAGCATCCTCACTGGGATGGCAGACCGGCCATCTGCCACCGGTAAAGCCTTACCCGCCAACAGCATGGCACATGGGTGCCAAGGAGCAGAGCTGCTCCAGTGGTACGATCAGATATATACTCTATTATGTTTCAGGAAAGGTTTTCCTCTGGGGTGTGGGGGGAACCATTAAAACAAGGCCGTAAGAGCCATTTCCATCAGAAAGCAAGTGCTGTAATAACTTTAGTGCCAGGCTGTGTCATTTTATTTATACCAGTGTCTTTGTCCTGTGGTTTTACCATTGCTCAAGTGACACAGGGTAGCAAGAAAAAAAAATGCTCCATGACAGTAATTGTTTTCAGAATTGTGTACAACAATCATCTGCCTCTCCAAAGCATTAAAGTGAACACTTAGTGTGGATAGTGTTTTCAGATGTAAGCTTGACAAATGGCTACAGAAGCGAAGGAAGGGTGTTTGGAAGCACGTGATGAGACTAAAACGTGGCTTGAACGCCGCCTTAGCGACATCAGCCAAGTTAGCAGTGGATGAACTCCAGGGGACATGGAGAGAGGTTATCACAGGATAGCTGCTGTAACGTTTGTATCTAGGAGGCAAGAGAAGCGAGGCTGAATGTGCAAAAGGGAGGCTTTAATAAAGGGCAAAACAAGGTATTAACATAGGGTTAAAGGAGTAACAAAGGCTAGATTTGACCAACATAGGATTGCAGGGGTAACAAGGCAAGACACAGCTAGCAGGGTGTAAATGGAAGGTAACAGGGAAAACTAAACCAAACTACAGATAACAGGGAAGTTTACAGGCAGCGTTTCTAATCACAAACAAAGTTACACTTACAACAACTGGGCTTCTATTAGAGGGGAATCACGAGACACAGTCTAAGACAACTAATAACAATTAACACAAGGAGAACAAAATAATGAGGTACCAACAATGACTCAGCACAAAGGGGGCAGGAGAAAGTGTGACATCTAGGGGACAAAAGGGTCATGATAGGCAGGGTTGTTACAGCTGGTTGTTTTACTCTGGTAACCTCTCCCTGCCTCCTTAATGAAGTGTGGTGCCTTGAACATCTCTGCCTTTTCTTACCCAGTCCTCATCCAGTTGTGGGTTAGCGCTCACAAATTCCAGTGCACTGTCACCTGTTGGCCACAGAGCTCTCCTTCCCTTCAGGGTACATGCAAGGCAGGAGGACAGTTCTCAGGTGTCTGCTGCTGTCGGGTCTGGAATGAGAGCCACAGCGCGGCAGTAATGGTGACCCACAGGGCCCACTGTTTACCGACTCCATGTTTTGTCAAGCTCTGGAGGTGACTTTTGGCACTGTCGAATCACAGGAATATTGCACAGCTTTTAGCTACATAAGTAAGGCTGACTAACCAGCCTAATGCATTGATCTGTGATGGGAAATAAGTCTGACAATGTTTGCCCAGAATGTCAGAAATAAATTTAAAAACCTGACGTTTCATGAAAAGAAACATCATTTACTATGAAAATAATGTAATTTTCATTTTTGTCAAGCAGTACTTTTTTTGGGTTGTGTTTTGTGACAGATGTGCCCAACTGTCCACTTGATAGCACCCATTACGGCTAACCGTTCTAAATCTACACGTCTTCTGCACTTAAGAAGTCTTTTTCCTGAATATCAATTACTGACTGATGGTGGCACATTTAGAACCTATTACAGGTCACCCCCAGTTTTTACCTTTCACTCACTACTTTGTATGCAAAAGCTCCAGGGATAGCCATCTTTGAAAACCATGAACAATTCCAAGAGGTGTTTGCTGCTTTGAGATCCCCGTTCCAGACGTGTGCAAATAGAATAATTCATCAAATGTTTGCGGAGAACAGTTCATCAGTGTTTTGCTTATGCTTCGCTCACCCCACTTTGTCCTGTTGGATACCCCCCACCCACTGTTCTAGCTCCATACAAGAAAAGGTCATGCTAGAATCCAACAACAGCCTGGATACCACATCCAACCACTCGAGACTGATGCTGGTCGCTATTTACCTGCCATTACGTCGACCATCTTAATCCCAGCTGTGTTTAAATATCAAGCATTCCTCCTAAATATTCATGCCTGCCCTCGGGTACAGTACAAGTTGCCGCTTAGGCCCGTGTAACGAGCAAGTGAATGTACCATTAATAATGCATTACGCCAGCCCCTCGCCCGGCCTGATGGACTCTTTTTCAGCTGCGTGCGCATTTCGTTTGCCCCAAAGCAAGTCAGCCACCTTGGCTTTTGCGTGGGGTGCCACAGATGACACGCAGAGCGATTTGCTGCGCTAATTGGCTGGCCCCACTGTCAGCGACAAACTAATGGCCATTTCACCATGCGCTCTATCTGAACTGGATTTGGATGTGACTGGTCCTTTGCCTGTTTGAATTCTGTGCTGTCAGCTAAAATGAAGCTACTTTAGCACGCTGCCTTAAGCCTGAAAATGTACTGTTTTTAGGGCCACGTCCACATTGTTTGTGTGTAGGTCCGTAGAGGGCGACTGGGAGGGTGTGTATTGGATAAGTGTGGGATGTGTGTTTTGGTTTAAAGGTTTTTTAAGTTTTTTTTTTTTTTTGTAATGGAAAATTAGCATTCAGAAAAGTTATGAATCCTTTCTGAAAAATATGATAAATTTGACCCAAATAAAGATTAATAAATGCAATAACTGAGCCGAAATGTTAGGGATGATGACAAAAATTGGTTGAACTTGAATTTTACTGAGCCGCAAATCTTCCGTTCGATGGAGGGGAGGGGAGGGGGGGGGGATAAAAAAAACAGCACCAACAGAACACCCGCCCTCGCAGTGACACGCAACGGTCTGTTGCCCGTGGAAATAAGGAATAATCATTTGTGGCTCCGCCGTCTCGTGCGCTCAACCCCCCAAAAAAAAATAAAAAACAAGAGACGGAGCCGTGAAAGTGTGCCCCGCTGGTCGATGAATTATTCATAAGTAGGTAATCTTACTCTCGGCCCCTCACCTGCATTCATTAGATTATCACCGTTGGGGAGAATCTCAGGTGGGAGGAAGAGAGAGCTGTGGGCTGTTTTCTCACAGCCCTCCGAGAGAGCTGGAGAAACAGGAAAGCTCATCAGTAACTGAGGATGAAAAGGAATTTGTGCTGTTTTGGTTTATTGGGGACGGTTCCTTCAGCCACACAAAACATCTCCGCTGTGGCTGTGCTGCTCTTTGTCAGAGACCAGCTATAATACATTCTCTGCTGTTTGGCTTCACTACAAACCACTGCCCAACTATTGCATCTCCTTTGTGGTTTCCATATAGACATGATCTGCCCACGACGCTTCCATTGAGGCTTTGCTGAAAGACAGAGCGAGAAAGTGTTTGCAGCACTTTGTTTGTCACAAACGGCTTGTGTGCGTGATGCGCATTTGCTTAATAAAACATTCTTGGCGTTTTCCACTGTGTGTTAAATAAATACTTTGTGCTTTTGCTTTTGCTGGTACTGTTTATGAAACGTCCTCGCTGGAAGCTCAGCTCTCGGCCTTGAACTTTTAAAAATCCTAATACAGATAAAACTGGGACATTAAGCTTTTTTGAATTTTATGTCATAACCACAGGTCTAAGTAATTTTGATTATCCAGGACTTTTTGCCTGCAATTTTTCAAGAGTTCTTTGATTCTCATCACAATAACAAATGCAGCTAATGGATTTTTTTTCCCCGTTTTCTCCATTTGTGTAATATTGAAAAGGGCATTCTCATAACACTGCTATGATGTTTATGAAGATGTTTTTGCACGTCTTTCTGTAATGAAATTTTGCTTGTTTATGCTTTGTAGATGCATATTTTTCTGACCTTGTGATTGGCTGTACTCACCAATCCGGCTGAGGTTTCCAGTGACAGACCTCAGGCTGTAAACAGTGTTATGATAATACATTGTCGAGTTTCATACGGACAAGAGCACACAGAACATTTTTATTGTTAATTTTATGTCAAGGACAGGGCCATAGCGGTGCAAAACGTAAAAGCTGATAGAATGTACTAGAAAGGTTTTGTGGGTGGAGACTAAAACGCATGTAAATTAGAGAGATAAACAAGCTTGATAGAGCATCCTGCATGACAACCGGAGCTGTCCTTGGTCTTCCCTGCCTGGTCCTTGGGTGGGTGGGAGGCTTTCAGCACGTGGCAGGTTGAGTTCAGGCTGCATGGGCCCCAAACCATGCACCCATCATGTCTGTCATGCTGGGATTCAGAAGGATAACTGGATCCTGGTGCTTCACTAACAGGTGCTCTGCGAACATAAAAATTACATTCTGAAATGTGTCTTTTGCAGCGTGCCTGGTTTTGTGCACTCAGGATGGCTTCTTTGTGGAAGCCGGTGGGTGGACGTGTGGCAGTGGTGTTAAAGAGGGCGAGGCCCAGAGAGGAGCCTGCACTCCATGTTTCCACGCACGTCTGCACGTGTGTGTGTGTGTGTGTGTGTGTGTGTGTGTGTGTGTGTGTGAGAGAGATGGTGGCAGCAGCCAGGCCGTGGGGTTCTGCTGACAGATGGGAGTCAGCGGGGCAGGCTGTTCAGACACCTGGCTCCGCCCGCCTCCCTCTTACACACGGACACTCCGCTCAGTCCACCCCCATGGAGGTCAGCAACGAGGAGAGCAGAAGCTGTCCTACTCATTAGGATTCGGCGACATGCACGCCGACAACCGTCAGTGAAGCGTACATTCCCCTGCAGAAGAAGGGATGGCTGTGTGGCGGAGACGAAATGAAGTGATTCTGGAGCGATACAAGCTCAGAGCTGAATTTAACTCATGAGCAGCCAGCCAGTCCTTTGTAATTATTGTTTGCAATGCTGGTTACAGCTTCAGATGCTCTTAGGATGTAATGTCCAACCTTTAACATTAAAGCAAGTGCAGATAAGAAAAAAATGTGTACTTCTCTGTGGGATAATATGAATTATCGAGAACCCTTTATGGAATTTCAGATGCGGAGAGCCAGGGAGCCTGTTTCTGGAGATGAGACATCAGTCCATCAAAGAGCACGCACGCAAGCTTGCGCTCACTCAGAGACACTGGTACTATGGAACCATGCTTGCCCCAGGGAGAGCAAACAAGCTCCACTCACAGAGAACCAAAACCAGGATCAAACCCGTAATCTTGGAGGTGTGAAGCTGCAGCGAACCCCGCTGAGCCTCCTTGCCATTTCCAGCTGAGACGTGAGGAAACATCAGACTCCGTCTTTGTTCCACGCTCTTGCTCAAGCTGGAATTTTTCTTCTTTTCCCCTCTGCTGCTTTCACAGTTTCTCACAAGTAATTTTTTAATAAACAGTACAAGGTTAATTGCCTCACTGTGAATCTGTTATTATTACCTGTAATTGTTTAATTGCGTCAGTGCCATCGTGAGATTTCAGCACTGTGTTTTTGATGTTAGACCTGCGTGGGTATGGGTTTTTCATGACCAGCGCTGCCGATCCCGTGGGACTCCTGACCCATTTCTAGCAATTCCCGTGGACATTTTGGCAAAAATCCCCACTTAATTTAATGGGCAAGACAGTTTAGAGTTTTAATGGTAAAGAACTACAGTAATAAACATATACTACTAAATAAACATTCAAATGGGACCTAAAAATCAAAACAATTTAGTTAATACATGAGTCTGAAACAAACACATTAAGTGTGAACATTGCATTAGTTTATGTGTAAATTAAAAATAAAACAATGCATAGAGCACATTATTCAACATAGACTGGAAAGCCTTATTGTTATTGAATGCTGTTGTTTAGCATAAAAAAGTGCTTGTGGCAACTACAAAGGACATTATTATTTTAATGCAGCCCAGCTGCGGTCATACTAGCATTTACTGCAGTGTCTGTTTGTGCACATCTTCCTAATAACTGCTTTTCTTTCTTTTTTTTTTTTTTGCTACAATGACCCACTCACATTGATTTATCTAAACACTTTACCTGTCACTGGTTTCTCAATAAAGTGTTTAAATGACAGTTGACATTTAAATTACTTTGCAGCATAGATTCTGTTTAATGGACCAAAATGTGTTTTTTTTGTGTGTGAAATATGGGGAAAAATTAATTTAAAAAGATTACAGGGTTTTACTATGTTACTACTGTGTTTACCATGTTTTAATATATTAATTCAAACTAAATAGTCAGTTTATTTCAATATTTTCTTTCACTGTCTCGCTCTGTTTACCTGCTGTAACCACATAGAAGTCAGCGCAATTGTTTTGGAGCAACAACATGCGAGTAAACGGTGTATTTTAATGCACTTTCTACCGCATTCATTTTGAGGCTGATGATGCACCTTTTAGAAAGGTACTTAACATGTATTTTTGTTGTGAAATATGCATCGGTGTAAATGGACACAACTCTGTATTAAGCTGCCTAATAACATCAATAACAAACACACCATTTTAAGTGTTTTTCTGCCCTCTAAAAGGGTGGCAGAAGATACGTTTTTCGGGTAACATTTGTTTGCTCTAACATTTACTTCGCTCAAACGTACCTATTATGATGGGAAGCTGTTTAATGGGTCCCATGATGCCCTAAAACTATGTTCACTTCATAAGCAGGTCCTGCCAGGTGCAGAGGTGGGGGGGCATCTAAGGGCATGTGTTACCCCATGTTAAAACCTATAGTTGTGGCCTTGGTGCCAAGTGGGGGGGCATACATCTGATGGCACGTGGTACCTCATGTTAAAAGCTCTAGCACTGGCTTTTTCTTCAGCACTTAAAACATGTGCCCACCTCCTCAAATATAAAACGAGCCTTTATGGCATAAGCCACATGGCATGCCAGGTGGAGGTGAGAGTTGGGCACGAGTGAGTGATTGGAACAAAGATTGGAGTCCGGGGGTCGCAGAGTCAGTGGCACCTTTCTGGACTTGTTTTGAAACAGATCCTGTGGTGGACACAATGCAAGCGCCGAACCCCCCCACCACTTTGTGTGTCGCAGCAGCGTTGGTCCAGCAGCGTTGTTTCAGCTCTCCACCTGAAGCTCGGGCACATCTGCAGCGATTATTACAACGCAGAAACGAGCTGCACGCTTGGGAGCGGAGGCCAAGCAGCCATGCTGGCACACAACACCTCCACAGAGGTAGAAAAGGAAGGTCAAGGACGGCTTCCTCTGCTTTCACTCTGGGCTGAGGGAAATTACACGTGCATGTTGACCCAAACCTCTCACCACACACCTCGTATAATTACAGCGTGCCGATTTGTGCAGAGTTTTAGACACGGTTACAGAAGTTGCATCGATTGGTGGCCTGGATGTAACTATGCACTGGGGTTTTGGGACATGGTTTAAAGTTCCAGCCGCTCCAAGGCTTCTCTTCAGATTTGGACAGGTCAGTGGTTTCCCTCAGGGACAAGTGGGACACTGATGTGGTCACTGCACAGACCTATTGATATCCTCACCTTCCAATGAGACAGGCTACAAAGCAACCTTTATTTATGTCTTTGTACAGGTCCAAACTAAATGGCTTCGACCCACCTCTGATTTTGTCAGGTTGGCTGTAGGTTGTGGAGGAAGGGAGGTGGGTGGTGGCTGGGGAAATAATACACAGGAACATTGATATTACCAGTGAGCAGAACAATTGATGCTCCCCTCCTCAGAAAAAAATTAAAAAATAAAAAATTATTGAACAGTCTACTACACAAAGCAACACTGGTGTGCTCAATGCACTGATAGTGTTAGCACTGTTGTATAAATATTATAAATCAATGTTATAAACGTATACATAATGTTAATCTTTTCTTCGTGATTCTATTTTAAATAACGTTTTTCTTTTGCCTTCATACTTCATATTAGCATTTGCGGTTTTTGGTGTGCCCTTTGTTGCTTAATGAAAGAATTTCCTGTACTTTGAAGGTTCAGGCTGGCCCACTGTAATGGAATTCACTACATGTGCTTTTTATACTCTTAACAAAATCATATTATGCTAAACCACACTGCAAAAATGGGTGGTTTTTTTTTTGCCATATTCAGAAACGTGCTTTAATTCAGTTTTTTTGTTGAGCACTTTGTTTTTTAAATTTCGAGTGCCAAAAAAGTCAAGGATAGGTGAGAAGATTATGAAAGAGGTTTAGCGGAAAAGGCGAAAGCTTTGCATTTAAGGAGATTAAGGGATCTGTGGAAGCCCTCGGAAGCTGCTTCTCAAAGTTGATACAGGGGGCTTGGCGAAAAAAAAATTAATACGATCTTCAGCGTGTTTGTGTGAAACAAATGAGTTCTCTGCTGAAAAGTTGCATGTTCAGTGATTTTAGTCTTTTCTTCCTTTCTTCCCTCTCCCCCTCTTTTTTTGTGGCCACGACAAAAGAGGGAGGTTCTAGGAGAGACAATTACTCTCCGGGACAGATGTCACCATGGGGCAAGGCTTCTCATCCCTCCAAACTAAATGGTTTTGCTTGTCCTGCGTTTATCTGTGAAGCCAAACACGCCAGCGTCAGCATAACAAATGCCTGCTGGGTGGCAGGCGACGCGGGTGTCCCTCCGGTCGCTGCTCGCTGGCCCCTTGACCAGGGCCCCTCTCTTGACTAATAGCGGGAGTGTGATTGGACGAACGGGTCGCACCTGCGTGTCACGCTGGCTGCCACGCGCTGAGGGAGTGGAAAATTAGTCAAACGCGCCATAACAAGCTGAGCTGTTGCCGTTACGAGCACCGCAGTCCGTTATGAGGAAGAGTGATTCGGGTCCGCTAAAGCACGTCAGGTAAATTAGCTGTACTGTGAGCACTTGTCTTTGTCCCCACAACACTTTCTCTGAAATACTTTTTCTTGGAGTTTCAAGTGCTGCTTTCCATCACAGCTGTGTCGATATTTTTTATCTCATTAAAATGAGAAGGTTCAGACGGATATAACCCTCACGGGGTGCTGTGGTCAAACTACGGTAATCTTTGGTCACCGTCTGATTTTACTCTCCCTGTGTTAATTACGGTCCACTGTCCTGGCAGTTTCAGAAAAGGAGTTATGTAAAGTGGATAGTTTTTAGCAAAACAGCGGCAAACTTAATTTCATATTTAATTAAATACGCCATGGCAACCTAATGCAATCAAACTAATTTGAAGAATACGCACACATGATTTTAACGTTTTTTAAATTTAAAATAAATCCAGAATAACTGGATTTTACTTGATTTAACTACCTAAGAAATGGTGAAATAAGTAATCCTTTGCCTTAACTTTTCTGGTTTCCCTCTTTATGATCACCATTGTCAGGGTTGCGCATTAGTGTCATGGCAAAGGTGCAGCGTTCATGCATTATGTGCAAAAACACACGGTTAACATCTAAAAACAACGTGCTAAGTTGTGGCACCCGATCGCGGAAAGCCTGGTAAATACTATGTTACTCATTTGAATTTCAAATGCAAATTGCTCACAATCCACTGACAACACAATGGTAAGTCTGGGTGTTATGAAACACACCAGACATAAGGTTTGGAAAGATGCGTTACAGATCATGACTGACTCAGTGGAAAAAAAAATCACACTAGGAGGCACATATGTTTCAACGAACATTTATATTTTAACATACAGTTTTGTCGTTTGTGACTTCTTGTTTCTGAAGCAGAATTAGCACTTTGCCTTACAGTCCCGGTTTCTGTTAAACCGTAGGTCCACTTTAACGCAGGGAAGTTCAGCATTTTAAGGTGCAGCTCGGCGTGTTATTAAGACAAGGGGACCGTGACTCAGTGGGTGTAAAGAGAGCTGAAATGCAGTTAAACCACAATGTGTGTCATTAGTGTTTGTGCAACAGGGGCCACAATTAGATTGCAGTCTTCGTATTCAATTTTCTCCTTCTGCCAGATGGCATGATCAGCAATGACGAGTTTGCCGGATACTGACGGGAGGACCACCCCGAGTGTGAAATGTGTTCAGGAGGAGGACGCGTTAATGTCTGTAATAGCACTTAGACTTATTATTACAAATAAGGTTTGTTGCTAGAGGGGAAAAAAAAGACACAGACCTGTGAGCCCAAAATTGGGAGACATAATTGTGTTTTTAAATAGTTTCCCTTTGGGGAGGAGGGGCAGAAGATGAAGTGCTATGGGGTCTGTGGTACATGCCTGCTCCATGAGATGGGCGATTACGTTATGAAAACCTGGACATGTCATTACTCTCCCTTTTGAAAAATGTAGGTCAATTTATATGTCTTAATGGCTAAGGTGTGAGCAGTGGACACTGGGGCCGTGCATTTAGTGTTAGAGCAAGTTCTGGGCCTGGGAGTGAACCAGGATGGCAAAGTCTGTCTGTGGAACCAGTTTTTATGAAAAGAATGGAATTATGATTTTGGTGGGTTTAATACGTTTAGAATTTCAGCCATCGCCTCAAGTGTGGTGAAAACATATAACGTGGGGATGCTTGAGGTGGCCGTTATATGTCTTGAACTTTGTTAAGATTATTCACATTTGACTGATGCTCATGTTTTCTAAAACAATGTCAATATTTTGTGAAAGTGGAAGATCCCAGCTAGTTGCAATATAATACAGAGGAATTTGCATAAAATCTGCACAATGGGGTTAGACGGCTAAGCTTTAAACTTTGCTCTGGCTTTGCTCATGGGTTATTTCAGGCGCACCTGAGCTGACGCCTGGATCTGTGTGAGGGGAAACCCATGCAAATCTGTGCACAGTAAAATCAGCAGAGATTGATGAAAGCTGGCGAGAGCGTCTGGCTTCATGATTGTGCTGTTATTTTAAGACATTTCAAAACCAGGTGGTACATGCCATCCCTAAAAAGTAATGTATACAAAATAGAGTACTATCTGGGCTTCACAAGAGAAGGAGTGCAAAGCATTGATTGGGCAGAATGTTTTATACACAGATTTTAATTCAGTATTGAAGCTATATAATGTAAAGGGAAGAAAAAAGAGCTATTTGACTTCGAGTGAACAGGTGTCAAAACGTGTGAACCATGTTGCTAATGAACTCAAAGTCATTAAACGGACATCTACATAGCAGAAAATACAAGGTTTCTCCTTTATAAAAACTCACATCTGTATAAAGAATCTTTTTCAGCATTTGTTAGATTTCCAGAGGAAATGGTCTGTAATTTCTGCCGCCACCCCAATTCACTCTCTTTTCTTGCTTTTCTGTTTCATTTTGAAATTATGTTCTTTTTTTGGTGGTGTTTGAATGTCCTGCACACAAGAACAAGATGCCTGTTCATAATAACAGTGTGATTGACAGGCCCTGAATAGACAGAGAAATGAGGCAGGTGTGGTTCATTTCAACTGAGACAAAAAGCAGGTTGCACCCCTACAGTTGGAAACCAAGTTTAAATCCTTTACACCAAACTGTTATCTTCTGCAGAGCTTCAATGCAGTACTGTACGCTGAACATTTCATGCTATACACAATAGTTGTTGCTGCATAAATGGATGGTTAAAGAAATATAAACTAGAGCTGCTATCTGGAAGGTCGGTGGCTCAGTGGGAAGAATATTTGGCACGGATACAGAAGTCTCCTGGTTTGAATCCTGCCTCATCCACTAGGTATGTCCTTGAGCAAGAAACTTAATGCTAGCTCCCTGAGTCCTTTATGACACCTGCCTGCTGCTCCCCCAGGGATGGGTTAAATACAGGGAGCTAGTTTCGTTGTACCATGTATGTGTACTCAATGAAAAGGCTCTTTTTTAGCTTTCTGAGTTAGGAAAGAAACCCATGAAGGGCTTTGCATGATTTAAACTTTTAATCTTTGTTTAAATGCCCTGCGGAGGGTTGGTGCTGCACCCAGGGTGTCCCTTGCTGTGCATGCTGTGCTTCCTGGGATGGGCTCCAGGCTTCCTGCGACCCAGAATTAGATAAGACGTTAAAGCGACTGGATGGATGGATGGATTTTTATTTAAAAAGCCGAGAACTTTTTTGTTAATTAAAACATTCATCTTTTTCAGCTATCGTGATGATCTGCAAATTAAATGTGCAAAAGCTGGTGTTGGGTATCTGTGTTGTGCGTTGGGGTGGTGTGGCCAGTCGGGGTTTCTCCTCACACTATATGGGTTGGTTCAGCTGTTTAATTGCACTCCCCACAAGGCAAAGGAACCGTTAAATATTGTACAGAAAGGAATTTGTTCTTGACTACTTTAGTCTTAAAATGATTGTGTTCTCCTTAAATTAAAAAAAGTGCATGGCATTGAACACCTTTGCAATTTTTAATTACATGAAATATATACATAGAAATAAAACGTCAACAAAAGAAAAACAATTTTCATCTCTTGAGTGGTAATTTTGTCCGGACTGTTCTTTTGAATGTCATCGGGGATTTTCGACTTGTTTCCAGACTCTGGTTGCTTTGGTTTTCATTAGCAGCATTGGGCCGCCTTCCCATTAGTCACATAATAACGTGACTGAACGCTTGGGCTCCGAGCGAGCCTGCTGAGCAATGTCATGTGGCTGTGGGCTCCACTGACAGCGTGGAGTGTGCAGTTCCAGTATGCCATACTGAACAGCTGCGGAGAAAGGGGGCTAAAGACTGGCATCTCAGTGATGGCCAAGATATTCAATTTAAATGCATTAGTGTCAGCCACGGAAATGACTTATAGCGCAGATTTAGAAGTGTGCATAAATCACAGTTGCCATCTGAAATATCTACAGAAACAAAAGGTTAGTGAGTTTAGAATTATGAGTTACGGGTTTTGGTGTGGCTGTGGAGCACAGCACTGACACCCAACACCAGCGTTTCAGTATTTAATCTGCAAGCATTCAAGGCACATTGATGGGCTCTAGTATCACACGACAGGGACCGATTCACTTCATAAGTGTGTCAAAGGTCATGACTCTTGCCCATATATCAGTGGGAGAACACATCACACAGACCTCCGACATGTTTGGTTTTAGCGGTCTTTTCCCCAAAAGCCAGGTTTCGCTCAACGTTTATTGTGTGCGGCTGGTTCTTATTTCCCCCGTTTCGTTTACTGTTACTGACGGAGGTCTGTGTGATTTGGTATGTCCATACTGTTTGCAGTCAATTTGTGTGACAGGTAGCAAATAATAATTTATGTAGGATCCCTGTAGCTTCATTGGAATGCTGAAATCTTTACTAGTTGATTGATTGTGAAAGAGGCCTGGTGACAGACAGACAGCCATACGTGTTTATTGATATTCATGTCTTAGCCACCGATGACTCTTCCCTGTGAGAGAGGTTATTGCAAGCACATTATGTCCAAGCTTGCACTATAAACCTTTTTATTATGAAGTGTTTCAGTGTTTACTTAGAGAAGCTGTGGAGTTTGCAATGAGCTGAATGCACTAGAGGCATGTTTCCATAAGCATTAACAAGGCCGGAACGATCCAAGGCAAGAATATACAAGTGAAGTTCCAGTTTTCAAGTTTGTATGGGAAGACAGAATTTCATTAAATGAGCTGTTTACAACTCAGATGCATTAACCTTCCATATGTTTTTGTTTCACGTTGTCTTGTTAATATAGGCTTCCATTTGGTGTTAATGTATAGTACTGTTTATGTATGGCACCAGTTAATTTTCCAACGATTTTGTATGTTACAAGGCAGCTATTTGCCCTCTGCAAATTTTGCATTCTCAATCGATACTGACAGGAAAATTGTAGTTTGAACAATTTTAGGAAACCAGTGCTTTAATCTGTCTTTAAAAAGCAACAGAAATGTCGCTAGAAGTGTTTTTTAAAAAATATTGTAAGCAATACCAAGCATCAGCATTAGTTTTATAGTCTGTAATATTTTTAACGTTTATATTGCCTCATAATTTAAACGTAGATAATGCGCTAATATCATGAAATATGTGGTTGATTATATTATAATAGATTTATGTTGTGTACATTTACAAGTTGTTTCCCCTCAATGTATATAAGACAGCTTCTACCTTATTAAAAGACGTAGGGCAAAAAAGTGCAGTTTCACCTTTTTTGTATTTAAAACAGTTGTGTCTTAAGAACTAAGCATATCGCAAGTCTTCAAGTTAACGCAGATATGAAAGACTGAAGCCGTTGAAACCCGTGGCATTTACAGTTAATGGTTCAAAATTAAACACAGCCAGTGTAATACTTGAGCCATTTAAGCGAGGGCAGTATTAGATTATGTACGGTGCGAACTTTGCGCGCCGCCGAAGTTGTTCCGTTTGCTGACGCTAGGAGCTGTCCGCGGTGCTGAAACCGCAGCGGAGCGCCGCTGTCAGGGTGCTCACAGTACCCGGCGCCAGCAGTCCGCTTCGCCCGCGTTCAAATCACACGTTTCTTTCCTTTTCAGCTGATCACAGTCACAAATCTGTGCGCTGCTCCATAACAAGCGGTTCCGACGCGATCCACTGCGTGTGCTCCGTAGTCTCACGGCAAGTGCACAGCGGGGCGATTCTTTGCTTCTTTCGCTTGTTTCGCGAGGAAAGTGTTTAACACAAGGACATTATTTTGTGAGCGCAGGAACACACTCCCGAAGACATGTGCAAGAGAAGAGATTGCCGTCTGAATACACTCGTCTTGGTGCTTATTCTTTGTGCTCTGGGGATATGCGACCAAGGTAAGCCTTCCGCTTATTAATATTAGTGCATTTTTAATGTGCATTTAAAAATTTGGCAGCCTGATTTAGAAATGCGAGTGCAAAGCTCTGCTGTCCGTCTGTGGAGTGTCGGGCTGTTATTGCACATTTTTGTATATTTTTAGACGTCCGCGAAAGACCAACACGAACAATGATCTCACTATCGTTTAAAGGCCTTTAAAATGTCCTCTTTCTTCATTTAACATGATGTCTTCATTTCATATTCGCGAATTGAATACTACTTACATTATTACGTCTTCGTGAGTTGTTAAAATGAAAATGTTATAATGATATAACTCAGATAATTACCCAGAATGCGAGAAATCACACGTAGCTAAAACTATGGGTTTTGGTGGAGATAGAAGAAAAAATTAAATAAAACTTAAGTTCAACAGGTCTGCGTTTCTAGCATGTACAATAAGACCCCATTAGTAAAGTTTCTTTGGCAGTTCAAATTCTTCCGTCTTTTAAAAATATAAAACTTTTTGTGTTCCAGCTATACTGAACACAAATACACAAAATTACATGAATTAATTGCTAAATGGTGCACAATTATAATAACGATGATTATAATGATGATGAAGAACAGCAACGACAAAAGCAGTTAGTAAAATGTTGTTGAAAGTGAACAGACCTGCACTGCACAAGCAGGGACATTTAATTAAAGCAGGGACATTTTAATTAAACACAAACTAAGTAACCATATGAACCCCGCTACACAATTAACAGCCGTCAATTGGTTTTACGCAGCCTTTAGCACCGCTTCTGTTTTGGATTGTACCCTCGAGTTGGGCAGATCAACGAGGCCGGTACGGAATAGAGTGAGACAGGACGGTCCTGGTCCAGACTTTCAAATTGGGTCGGCCGGACCTGTGCTCATTTGGTCTCGGAATTTACAGAAATGGATGTAATCGAATTGCCTAATTAACAAGGAGCATGTATTAAACCTGATGTTAATGTTTTACTGCTGTGCATTAAAGTGTAATAGTTTTCTGCTCAGGGTTTATCCAAAATTTATAATTTTATCGTGTGTTTGTATGTGTGCTGTAACGGCGTCTTATTTTACTCATATCCGTCACCATGTAGTATTTATTGTATGTTGTCTGTTTACAGCTTTTAAAATCCAAATTTACACGTGTATTCAGTCTGTTTTCTTCAGTTGTTGTTGCATACCATAAAAATGAAAAAATGTTAGATTGCGTACCATTAAATGATATCTTGAAACTTATTTTATTTTGAAAACAAAAGTCACTGACCGATGTTATTTTGTAATTTTTATCAATGTAACAAGATATGACATTTCTGTATTAATGTTAACAACACATAATTTAAGCATAGTTTGCTTGCGTTTGTAAAGTCTGCGAGTTGTATTGGGTCTGGGAATATTAGTATGAGCTGTTGAAAAATTACCGCTTTTGGTGGGACGTATTTATTAGTGCTTATTACCGCGTTAACATTTACCGTTAAAAAACCAGAAAAGTGTTAAATATCAAGTATTTATTGTGAGAACTTGCATGTTCTTCTATATTGCATACAGGTGAAGACCCGACAACAATTAGAAACAGCCAGCTTTATCAAAAGTTTAACTTGAATACATTCAGAAGTACATCGTATTTTAAGGAAAATCGTTGACTAGTGACGCAAAATAATCCTCTCGATATCCGATTTATACGGAGCAGTTTATAATCACAACATATATATGTACACACAATGCGGTGTGTTTCTGTGTGTAAGAAATGAAGTAATAATAATAAAGCGAATGATGATGTAATTGTAGTTCAATTCCATTTAGTTAAGGGCGCCACATCACTCACCTGTTTAACGCTTTGAGAAAATGGAACGAAATTCATGTTTATAAAACCGAATAACCTTTAACATTTTTCATTTGCACTAGTAGAGAAGGAATTTAAACCGCTCATGAAAAGCTGTTCAAAGAAGGCTTTTATTACAATTGCTTGCACTGTGCCCCCAAAGTGTATATCTGCATTTTTCTTCTACAAGTAACAAAATTTAAAGTAACAAAAATTGCAAGCTCCTGAACACAGCGTCTTCCACACTTTAATAATTGTAGGACATGTCACTGTGTTCCTCCAATGTCTTATTTGACAAGCCTTCTGTTATAAAGGGCTTTCTTCTTATTTGCTCCAGTGTATGTTGACAGGCTTTCTAACCTGAGTGAATAAGATTGATCCAGCATCACTGTTCTACTTTTATTATTTTGACCTTTCGACCCTGGGGATCCAAGTCTTCCTGTCTTGGCCAATCATCCTCCATCAAAGCCGCTCTGTGTGCATTGCGCATTATCGCTGATGTGCCGCAGAAAGCGCTGAAATGAACGTGCGGGCCCATCAGTCAGGACCGCGAGCTGTCGGCCACTTAAAGGTTGGAGAGTTCTCAGACTGATGACGTTGTATTTCTGTGTCAAGAAACGGGGGTGAAGGTCAATAGGCTGATTTGTGAACCTCCATACCCCCTCCCACTTGTGCAGAATCAGCACACATTAAAGTTAGCAGTTAAGGAGCAGCGGCCGCCTGGGTACAAATGCCGCAGTGTTTCACCGGAGCCCTGACAGGCACAATGCGCGCTGGTCCTAAAAGGGGTCCTGTGCTGCTGCCCCCTGTCCTGTTTGTCAGTTTGGGATCCCCAAGGATGCCCGCATTCCCTCCCAGAGGCTGTGTGCCAGTTCTCCTTATGCGATCTTTAGAAGCGCCTATCCCTTCCCCTGTCACAGATATTGCAGGTGCGCGGTCTCTGTGACAGACCGCGTGGCAGGAGCAAGCACCAGCATGCCGGTTTACAGCAGCCGCCTGTCGTCACGAGGGCTTTGCAGAAGGTGGGACAGCAGTTCCAGTTAACAGGCAGGAAAGCAGGCAGGTGAGGCAGCCCGGTGCAGAGCACCCCTGCTGTCTGTGGCGCAGCGCCCCTTAGCCTGGTGAACATGATGTTAAAGGATATAGTGATGAGCAGTGGTTTCTTTAGAGCGTGTTTGGTTTTAAAGGGTTTTACGAAAATTTGATATTTACTTGGAGAATTTTCACCTTAAAATTAGTAAAGTTGTACTGTATAAGAGATCTTAATAGACTCTGTTTTCTACTTACAGCTTATAACTGTACTTTCCCTGTGGGTTATTTTTAACTCATTTGGTCGTCTCACACTTCACTGTGAAATTAGTCTTCGTACTGAAAGAGCGAGGTGTAAGCAGAGGTACCCTTGACATTTGAAGTGTC
>JABJVR010031082.1:0-28554 GCA_025773905.1 Chitala chitala
CACACACAAAGACCTTGGGGCAGACCCCAGGGCAGACCACCAATGATGGAGAGATTATATTTCTCATCTGGCCTGGGGGCACCTGGGTATCCCCATAGATGAGGTGGCTGGGGAGACAGAAGGTCTAGGTATCTTTGTTTATCTCTGCTTAGACTCTCCTCCTACAGGTGGACAGCAGAGAGTGATACAGCCAGTTCACACAAGTGGATTATTAGGAGGCTTTGATTGATAAACCCCATTTGGGAAATGTAGCCAGGGCACCAGAGAGCAGCCCAACTCTTTACGAAGAGCACCCTGGAGTCTGTAATGACCACTGAGTCAGTACTTTGGTTTTGTCTCTCATTTGCAGGATGGTGTCACTTTTTATAGTTCAGTGTTTGCATCACTGTACTGGGGCATTAGGAACCACACAGGCTGTAGGGTGAGCACTCTCTGCTGGTCCCACTAACACCACTTCAGCTGCAACCATAGCTTTCCCCGGTGATCTCCCATCCAGGTACTAACCATGATTAGCTTTCATGGGCCATCACACTTCAACGCTGCACTGTAAAAGTTCTCCTTGTGCTTTTGAAGTTTTCCTCCAGGTTCTCCTGTTTCCTCCATCAGTCCAAAGATATGCAGGTTGGATGAGCTGGGAATGCCACATTGCCTTTAATGTGTGTGTTAGTGTGTGTGTTTGTGTGTGCACTGTAATGGATCCTGCAAAAGGGTAAGTGGTGGGACAATGTGCAGTATGTATGTATATGTGCACAGAAACAAATTTATATGTAGAAACGTGTAAATGCATGTATATGCAAATGTTTAAGTCATATGTTATTTTTTCAAACAAACTAGGATGGTAACACTCCAAAAGGTTGTCAAAGTTATGCTTTGTGTTTTAGGTGGAAAAATGTGGAATGGTACTGCAACAATAGGGCAGCACAGTGTCATGGTGGTTAGCACTGTTGCCTTGCACTGCCATGCCTAGGGTTCATTTCCTGCCTTGGGTCTTTGTGCATGGAGTTTGCATGTTCTTTCTGTGCTTGGTGGGTTTTCTCAGGTTTCTCTAGTTTCCTCCTGTGGTTTAAAGACATGCAGATTAGGTTGATTGGTGTCTCCAAATTGCCTGTAATGTGTGTGTCCTGCCCTGGGTGTTCCTGTGTTCTGTGAAGGGCTCCAGGCTTCCCTGTGACCTTTAACAGGATGAAGTAGTATAGAAGATGACTGACTGGTTCTTCACAATATTCTCTGTGGCTTGCTGTCCGATTGCACGTTTTTTTCCTCAATTAGTAATTAGAGAGCCAAGGACCTTGGCCACCTCATTACATTATTACTTCTCTTCTTATATGACTGACATCAGAAATAATTTCCATCCCATTAAAATTATGGATATAATATTTCCCCACTGCAGATGTTGGCTCCACCCTTGAACATTGGGGCCTAAATGATAATTGGCGCATAAAACATCTGCAGCTAACAGAGGATCTACAAGGAATGCTGTTTGTGTGCAGATTGTTTTGGAAGGGGTGTGGCTACAAGCAGAAAACTTTATTCATAGTTGTAAACATCAACAAATAAAAAAAACAGATCAGTCACTTAACTAATTTGCACACACCTCAGTTTTAACTAAAACAACTGGAAAAAAAAAATGGATGCAGGAAGTAATTGTTAGCTGCCACACAATCAAACAACCAAACAATAGAATGTGATGTAATTGCAAGCAAGTTTAGGACCTGAGTTGTAATGGAATAATTAATTTTGGAGCGTACCACAAAAATGTGCACAAATCATTCAATTAACGCTAACTGATACCAATTGTAGCCCTTACATTTACAGTCCCTGTGAGGAGTGGTTAAGCACGTTGTGTGTGCATCAGTGGTTGTGAGCTGCAGTGGAATGTACTTTCGGTAAATGGATTCCTTTCATTTTATTTATGCATATGTGCTGTCATGAGCACTTACGCGGCCCTGTTCAAGGTGGTTTCATCCAATCCCTTTGGGACTCTTGCATGGGTGCAGTAAGAGGAGGGGGGAGGGCAATTTGTAGTCTGTGCCTAAAAGCACCCAATATCCCTGCAGGCAGGGCAAACAACAGCAGCAGTGCGTGGGCCTTCACTCGGTGGGATATCAGTGCCATCTTTGTATTGATATGTATGGAGAAGGGGATATGGTAGGGGAATTCACTGGGATTTCTTGTGGGAACAAAAGGACTGAGGATACTGTTATCATTCTGCAAGCCGTAATTTTCCAAAGTCAGGTTGTATGAAGTCGTTAAATGCATTAGCTAAACAGTGGCTTTTCCAGTCGTCCTCAGTGGAGCTCTGTCTTTTCAGTTACATGCAATGACAGCAGTTCTAGAACATTCAGCTTCTCTGCAGCATCAAGCCCTCCAGCTCTGTGGAGCACTGGAGCAGAGTGCAGGGTCCTGGAGAAACCGGACATTCATTCCACCTTCCCAGAGGGCCAAAAAGGACTGAGTCACCTAAAAAATTAGTTTGTATTTGGCTGGGTGACAATATGGAAACAAGGAAGTAGAACACAAATGAAAGTTTAAAAGGATGGCAGGAGGCAGCACTGTAGAGTGCAGGGAGTAGAACAGTTGGCCAGTGCCCAGTAGAACAGCTGGTTAGTGCCCAGTAGAACAGCTGGTCAGTGCCCAGTAGAACAGCTGGCCAGTGCCCAGTAGACTTCATTCTCTTGTCATATGATGATGTTCTTAAAAATGAATACATTTTCACTTTTGTCTTTTTGGAAAAAATCTGTTATTGGATCCAAAGTTGCATACCTAAAACTAGACCTCACGTAGACTGCAATAAAAAATATAATTACAGTGTTCTTTCTCTTTGTAACATTTAGTATCAATTTGCTCAATGTTCACTATCTGTCTGGACATCAGACACTGCTAGACAAAATGTTATGAAAACAGGGTAATCAGGTTCATATGATAATACAAAATTGTTGCATTTTTATCGAATTAAACTGCACTCTATTAAGTGTGATGGATCTCATCAAAATAACAAACACCCGCATGGTTTGTATGCAGCTCTGTGAATTATACTTGTGAAAGTTCAGTTCACAAACTTTTAAACTTTTATATCAATTGCAATGTTATGGAGTCAGTGATGAAGCTATGTAAAGAAGCCGAGTGTGGTAAAAGCGAGCCTTAAGACTCATTTTTCTTTTAGATCACTTTTATTGCAGATATGTTTAATGAGTGTGTCTGTATCATGTTCTTTAGTATATTTCTCTGCATAAGACCTTTATGTTTTTACACAATGTAACACTGTTTGTAAAGCACCAGTGGAACTCTGAAAATATGAAACATACATAACGTTCATAATAACCCTTGGTCTTCTGTACATTCCCAAATGTCAGAAATGAGTATTAGACAAAAAAGATGTAGGCGTGAGAATGAAAGATATTATGTTGAGCACTGCTGGAGGAATGCTGAGGTTTAAAGACATTGTTTGCATTTATAAGTGTATATGAGTACACTGTGCCTTAAGCAAGAGGGCTTTGATTTTTTCTCTCCATTTGCTTTACAGGCTCAACAAACATTAAATTTTGTGGTCTGTTTGTGGTTATTTTTCACGTGATTTCATCATTAATAGGTTTTTCTTTGAATTAAAGAATTGTGTCCTATATGATACATCTGTACTGCTTCCAAACCCAGGTTTATGAGGTTCTCACAGTCCCCTTGTAGAACAAACTCAGGTTTATAAGGTTCTGACAGTCCAATTGGAGACCAAACTCAGGTTTGTGAGGTTCTGACAGTCCACTTTGAGACCAAACTCAGGTTTGTGAGGTTCTGACAGTCCACTTTGAGACCAAGCCCAGCTTTGTGAGGTTCTGACAGTCCAATTGCATTCCAAACTCAGATTTGTGAGGTTCTGACAGTTCACTTGGAGACAAGACTAAATATTACATCTATTCAGCATCTTTTCCTTCTTAATATCATTAGAACATGTTAAATAGCCACACTGGTTTCAGGAAAGGCCGGTACAAACCACTTACACCAGGTTCAAACTTTTAACCTCAAAAAGACCTTTAGAACATTTTTGTTTATGGTCTCAAACTACTTTGCGAGAGAGAATTTGAATTGCACAGTTTGCAGTAAGCTCACTCTATTCACGCTACTCTGAATGCTGTGTGTGTTAATTTACAAAAGCTGCACGTAGAGCAGAGGAATGACAGACTGCCTCATATATTCATGCTCAGCAGATGTAACCTCACTTGCGATGACTGTCTTCCTGTTACAGCCTGTCAAACGTGAGCAGTTAAATGTAGGCCGAAGACTCGTGCTGTCTTGTACCTCCTTCCTGGTCACCTTTTGACCCCTTCTCATCCTTTTAATCACAGGGAGTTCTCCCATATGCCTGTGGGCCAAAGAGACTTGTTAACCCCATATCTGTAGAGCCTCATTGACTTGATGTGCATTATAATGAGCTCATTTTAATACCATATTTGTGTCTTATTTTATAGTGCCTCAACTGGACAATGTACACAAACAATTCAGCATAATACACGGGCTTTTGAGTTGCCAATAGTTGTAAATATAGGCAGTGCTTCCATGGCCAGTTTATTATATAAACATTTTTCCCAACTGAAATCTTTTACATTTATTAATTTAGCAGATGCTTTTATCCAAAAGAACTTACAACATTTCACATACATGTTAGAGCAATATTGGTTCTCTTCATTTAACCCACCCCCTGGGGGGAGCAGTGGGCAGCCTCATGCGGCGACCAGGGGGCTGGTGCTGAGTGTCTTGCTCAAGGACAGCTGGCCTGGTATTTAAACCAGGAGGCTTCTACATCCCAGCCTGATGTTGTACCCTTTGAGCCACTAGGCCACTTACATACAGTTTGCAATACACTGCTCAAAACAGAACCTGGATACAGAGGTCAAACTATTTGGCTCCCCAGCCCTGACTGGAGGAGACAGAGAACGTTAAAGCTTTGAAACCCTCAGAAGCTATCTCAAGAGCCTTGACATTCTCTTCAGCTCTCTGAAGCTGTCTGAGATGCTCTGAGGTGCTCCTCACTTCACTGTCTGAACCTGTGGTTTTTAGTGAAATTTATCTTAAACTTTAAAATATAAAACAAAAAAACAAAAATTGTGTGGGCTTTCTTAAATATGCTAATTTGGGGCAACATTTTTTTTCTTATTAAGACAATAAGAAGTTTCATTCATGTAAACTGTTATTATACTGCTAATTATGTACATTTGTTCATTCTTTTTAGCACATGTATAATATGAAATGTATAAAAATAATATAATGTTTTATATAATGTAATTTTCTTGGGCTCCAAAACAGTGGCAAACAGATGGTGATTGCAGCCATGAAATTCAAAGATGGTTGCTCCTTAGGAGGAAAGTTGCTCCTTAGGAGGAAAGGACAGTGTATTAAACAGGAAAGTTATCACCTTGCCGATAAAGGTCCAAATAGTGGTTATAACCAATAAAACCAATAAAATGGTTTTCCCAGTAGTAATGTATGGCTGTGAGAGCTGGACCATGAGGAAGGCTTAGCGCCGAAGAATTGATGCTTTTGAACTGTGGTGCTGGAGAAGACTCCTAAGATTGCTTTGGACTTTAAGGAGGTCAAACCATTCAGTCCTAAAGGAAATCAACCCTGAATGTTCACTGGAAAGACAGATACTGAAGCTGAAGCTAAAACACTTTGATCACCTATTGCGAAGAGAGGACTCATTGGAAAAGACCCTGATGCTGGGAAAAACTGAAGGCAAAAGGAGAAAGGGATGGCTGAGGGTGAGATGGTTGGATAGCATCATCGACGCAGTGGACATGAGTTTGAATAAACTCCAGCAGACAGTGGAGGACAGGAAGGCCTGGTGTACTGTGGTCCATGGGGTCACGAAGAGTTGGACACAACTGAACGACTGAACAACAACAGCAAATAATATAGAAATTAAAAATTCTTCATTTATGATTACTGATTTTGTATAGCCTTTATTGCCTCTTTCCAAGTCTTGCTTTAACCATGTCTTTAATATGTCTTACTGACAGTATGAATAATACAGCAATGGGGATCCTGAACTTCTCAGTCACAATTTTAATTCTGGTTAACATGAGTAAACAGTAGTTTTTCAAATAAATAAAAGTGCTCCACAAGGGAGATAAACTTTACATTAAATAATTTTTTTTCATGAAAAATGTTGTCATATGGTATCTTGCTTGCAAAATGCAAAACAAAATATTTTAGAATATTTTTAAATCTGTAAAGACAAAGATGCATGCAACAGAAAATTAATTTAATTTAGTAGTTTATTAATTACAGGGATGCAATTGCAGAGCCAGCTGGATTATTGTTCCAAGGAACACACAATTCTGGAGTCAAGAATAAAGTAAAGAAAACAGGCAAAATAGTCAGAAACCAGGAAGATCTGTTCTAGAGAAAGGTGAGACAGGGAGAGAACGGGAGAACTGGTGATGGGTGTGGGGAAGGTTTGGAAGGAGAAATTCAGGCCAGGCACTGGAAGACAAAGCATTAGGAAATTGTCAGAACACTCAAAACTCATCATGACAGATCAATAATACCCCAAAGTAAAGTTACATCATGAGAAGTTTTAAATACTGATGGCCAACAAGGTACAGGTGTAAGGTGTACTGGAATAATTGGAGGGAAGTCACAGCATATGGGTTGGGAACCTGGGCTGGATTACAGTTAATGCTTAAATAAACGTGAATGCTTTGATGGAATTCTTACAATAGAAAGAAATACAAAAAAATTCAAGAGCCAATCTGACTACCAGGAATCACTCTATGAGTGGTATGGACCTGCTGATCTAAAAGCTAACAAGAGAAGGGAAGTCAAACATGACATCACTGAATGTGATATGATATTAAGAAAAAACATGTTCAGTACTATTGGAGAAATTGACCTTTCCCATTATTTATATGTTTGGCATAGTGAAGTTCAGATGCCCTGGATTCAGATTACGTAGAACCTAGACATTTTGTTCTCCTGGGAGGGACAGAAAGGTTTACAACTCTTAGTTCTTCTCATAATTTAATATTCTCATTATAGGCTTTATTTCTCCCACTTTGTCTAAATACTCATACACTTCACTGAAGAAATATTTTGCGTCTTTGATTAAGGGGTGTGGCCACATTTCCCACTGGCAGTGTTGTGTGTTACATTGAATTTGCACCTTACTTGTGTAAACGATTCTGAAATCTGAAACATATCTTGTCCCAAGGGTTTCAAATTGCATCTGAGAAGGCAGTCACGAAATGATGTAGTTGGTATTTGATGGAGGGTAGTGAACAGATTAAGATTTTAGCCAAAGAAACTAAAATTTTCATTTGCGGCAATAACAAGTAAAGACTAGAGGTCATTTTATGTACTCTCCTAAACTGAAGTTTCCCAATGACAGATAGGAATAAAAATATGGTGTTACATGGAGCAGAACCGTAGAAGTCTATAAATGTGATTCTCTTTGACCTACCAAAACAAGAAGACAAATATAAATTATAGTAAATAAATTTAATTGTTTTCATTACCTTACACACAATACAAATAGTATATGAAAACAAACGCTGCTATTAATTCAGTAACTAGTAGCTAGAACAGACTGCATTTTTGCTGCATTGGAGCCAAATGCAGAAAGCTGGTGAAAAAAGAATCTTTACTCATAGCAAAAGTCATTCTGATGAGGACCCATTTATAAACAAACTGAAATTGCAAAGAAAGGAAAAGCAGAAAGACCCTTCAAAAAGTACAGAAAACCTCAATACAAAACATGAAAAATACTTTAAAAGAAAATCAAAAGGAAACAAAGCAAAGGGTTTTATCATCTGACATGAAACTTGCAAGAGAGAAAAGAGAAGGCTAAATGAGGAGGAGTGAACAGGAAAATTGCACAACAGGTGATGCAGACTGGCTCTTGGCATGCTGCCAGACAGGCAGAGTCACCAATCTGCTGCTGCGCATTGCAGGCTAATGGCGAATCTCAGACAGAATCTCTGTCCTCCTGAGGCACAGAGCTGGAGGCTGGAGCTGCCATGGTTGCCTGGTTTAAGGATACTTTCTTGCAATCCTACACACACCCTGCACCCCTTTATTACCAAAACACATCTGATCAATAGAAGTTTAATTTGTGCGTTCTCCATAAAGAAAGCATTAGAATGCATTGATTTGTTCTCCCGTTGTCTGCCCATTTGACATATGAGTGGAAAGTCAATATAAACATTACTTAGACCCAGGGCTTCAACATGAAATAACTTTGGAATGGGAGTCTCCTTTGGAAAACCACAAAAGACACGACTCCATCTAGGGAGAGGTGCAGATGTGGGAGCTGACTGTGTGCCTTTGTCATTTCCGAACATCCCACTTATCAAATCGGCAGGCTGTGTGCCAATGACATTTTGTGTGTTTTCCAGTCTTCTGATTAAAATTCAAAACTGGGCTATGACATTCTTATGAAGTCTACATGTCACAAATATTAACATGATTTTTTTGATACAAACGTGCAATGATTCACATATTCATAAAAAAAAAATAAATGGAAGAATAAAGCTTGAAATTCCTGGAAGGATGCTGTTCTTCTCCTTAATGGTCTTATGGTAAATGCTAACATTTAGAAACAGGTGAAATGGTGAGGAGCAGACAGAAGAAACTTAAGTAAAGAAACCATGTGGCAATGCAAATCAGCACCACACAAACATAAATTATCATTACAAAGGGCAGGAACGTCCAGCATCCTGTGGCATGCCACACCAACAAAAACAAACCACATATGTCATCAATTTATTCTAATTAAACTCAAATCTCCAGAGTAATTTGCTGACGACTCATAATGTAGAACACAAGCAGCCTTTTCAAAATTACAATATTTAATTAAATTGGCCCATTTAGAGCACTCTGTCTGCTCTGTCAAGTTGAACAACAACAAATACCCAAACGGCTTAATTAATAACTAGCTGGTCAAATGAAATCCTACTGCATATTTGTAGCTTAATACTAAGAAAACCCTTGTTACATAACCAAACACCATTGTTGGGATTGAAATGGCAGCAACAAGATGGTATGAAACACAACGCAAATTGTGTAAATGTTTTTTGGGGCTCACGTAATATGCAACTTGATTGGAGTATCTGTAACAATTTAAAAAATACCAGAAAAGCCACTTTATTATTTCAATGTTTTCAGCTTCAAGGAACTGCTTTACCCGTTTTGCTGCATGATGGGGGCATTGTCGTGCATGAAAACTGGTTGCTGATTGGGTGATGAACATTGAAGAAGTGGTCTAAAAAACATTTGCATTCACTGTGCCATGTAGCTGTATAAGAGGCCCAACTCTCGCTGCAGAAAACATCCCCCAAACCATGACACTTCCCCTCCACCTTTCACTGACTTCTTTACACACTTTGGGTTCAGTCTTTCCCCAGTTTGACAATGAACATAATGTTTCCCATCGGACCCAAATAAATTAAACTTGCTTTCATCACTTTGGACCAGTTCTCCTCTGTCCACACGACATGCTCCTCGGCAAAGCGTAGCCTTTTGATTCTTTCTGCCAATGAGAGGTTTGGTCACTGTAGAGTGGGCTTTCAGTCCAAATTCTCTTAAACATCAAGACACTGTATAATGAGATAGGTCCTTACTCTGTTCAGAGCTGAACTGGCAAGCAATCCCAGCTGCAGTGTTGAACCCCTTTGAGATTCTCTGCAATATTTTGTCCTCTCTTGCATTTGTCTTCCTGGACGACCAGCCTTCTTGGGGGACATGAATGAGTTTGTGACGTTGTAAAGATGCAATATTCCAGAAATCACAGATTTGGAATGACTAACCTCTCTTGCTATGGCTGAAAGGGTCATTCCTTTGGCCTTCAGCTGGACAAGTTGCTGCCGGAGGGTTTCAGTCACTTTAGAATGGCTAACCATCTTGCAAAGATAGTGAAAACTGGAAAGTTAGGTTGCCAGTTAAACAGGGTTTGTCAGATAATTAAAGAGAACACGTCTCCACTGCTCTAGAGTCCAGTGGTGGTGTGCTTTACACCACTGCATCTGACACTTTGCATTGCACTTGGTGATGTAAGACTTGGGGGCAGCTGCTCGGCCATGGAAACCCATTCCATGAAGCTCTCTATGCACTGTTGTTGTGCTAATCTGAAGGCCATGTGAAGTTTGGAGGTGTGTAGCTATTGACTCTGCAGACAGTTGGCGACCACTGTGCACTTCAGCATGCGCTGACCCCGCTCTGTCATTTTACGTGGCCTACCACTTTGTGGCTGAGTTGCTGTTGTTCCCAGTTGCTTCCACTTTGTTATAATACCACTGACAGTTGACCGTGGAGTATTTAGTAGCGAGGAAATTTCATAGATGTAGTAATTGCACAGGTGGCAACCTATCACGGTACCATGCTTGAATTCACTAAGCTCCTGAGAGTGACACATTCTTTCACAAATGTTTGTAGAAGCAGTCTGCATGCCTAGGTGCTTGATTTTATACACCTGTGGCCATGGAGGTAATTGGAACACTTGAATCCAATGATTCTAACTGCAAAGGTGCATTATTTGTTGTTTGTTTGTGTACAGTGTTCTTAGTATATCATTTGCAGTGAATGATTGTGAAGTCAGTCTGAAACCTTTTCTTCTACTGAACTGTTTTGTCTCATTTTAATGGTGTTTATCTATTGTATGTTCTATTACTTGTTTGTTATTGTTTAATTGTTTTTACTATGAAGCACTTTGGGAACAAAAGTTTTATAAAATTAAGCTTTACTAACTTAGTTACTCATACAAAGTGGTCAGAATACAAGGGCTGACCATCTAAACTTTCAGAACACGAGATTTATGACCCATGAAGATGGAGCCTGGTTTTGTGTCTCCGTACAAGAGAGCACGTAGTTGCATAGCTTTCAATTTAAAATTTCACAAAGAGCACCCATAGCACAGGATATTGTTAATATGTTGTTATACCTAACAGCTTATACAACCATTTCATGATAAGAGTTAGTAAATTAGAAATAAGAAAGGCTGAGAACTTTATCATGTACCCTTTATCATATATAGTGTTTAATAGATTTAAGGTCTAATGCAACCATTTGTCACCTCCCTAGCCTTGTGTATTTCTAGCTTTCTCTCCCTGTGTAATACATTGGATTTCTATGTCTATCTTTCTTCCTTTTTTGCACTTCTAATCATTTAAGTGTCTGCACCTGTCTTGGGCTTTCCCTGGCCTCTAAACTCTAGTTTGCCTGTGTTATTGCAGGTATGCGCAACTCTGCTGGCCAGTTCCAGTGTTAGTTTTATGGCTTGCTTTCGCAGACATGCATTGTTTCTGGTTTGTGTAGATAGTACTCTCGTTGTTTCTAGTTCATCTGTGTTTTTTTGGAACCTTGCTGTTAGTTACTGTGTCTCCCTGTTTTCATAATAAAGAACCTCTCGCATTTTGGACTCACTCTGTTCCTGATTTCAGTCTCCAAAATCGTTGCACATTATTCATTTTTTTTATTGCTTATATTACTATGTAAACAAAATGATTTCAATAAATACAAAGAAATAAACTGATTAATACAACCAGAGGCAGCACATGCTTTGGAAGGATCTTTAAAACATTAATCTTGAAGTTACAATTGTAAGCCTTCATTTCTGTTTAAAATGTTTATGTGGTGGTTTACCTGCACCACAGGAGACAGAGAGACTCACACTGGAGGCCATCTGTTCAGCATCGCAGTGAGAAAAATGGCTCCTTGTTTTATAGCGAGTGTAGGCAGAAAAGAGAAATTTGTTAAATGTTGTTTGTCTAAAATACATCTGTACTAATAAAGGCTTAGTATGTGCAATACATTTGAATACTAGGTACTGTAATGTGAGTGTGCTTCCTGCAAAACTCAGGTATTTTCCTTCAATACGAATGATTTTTCTGAGCATCAGTTTTTCTGCTCTCTGTTAAATGCACATTGGTATAGTGCTCCTTTAAATAATCTTTTATTACTAGCTTATGTTTCTGCTTCAGCTTTAGTTCCAGTGATCTGTGTGGACGTTGCACTAACCCACCTCACCCATCCACGCCGCACCCGATTTGCCAGATTTTCCTCCAAATTGTCCAGTTTCTCAAGTTTTCTACAAATGTCCAAAGTTCTGCAGCTAAAAAGACTGATCAGCCACTATCAGCGAAGATGTACACACCAGCCCATATGCACTCCGCCCCCCACGTTAAGCTGTGGAGCTGATGAGTAGTTACTGAAAATAGATGGTCATATAATGAGCCCACCTGGTGCTGGTTGGCCTAATGCAGGTATAGGACATTTCTTTGTCTGTTATTCCACTGGCTGCGAGGGGTGTCACACGTCACGCCTAGTGCTGCCAAGGCAACATTCATTCACTACAGCCTCATTTGTCTCCCCCTGGCAGCAGAGACCATGTTTGAGCCTTTTAGGCTGAAGAGGGGGGAGGCGTGTGACATCATTACCTAGCATC
The DNA here is from genome assembly GCA_025773905.1 of Chitala chitala. Classification (NCBI taxonomy): domain Eukaryota; kingdom Metazoa; phylum Chordata; class Actinopteri; order Osteoglossiformes; family Notopteridae; genus Chitala; species Chitala chitala. The sequence continues at coordinate 12,428 of JABJVR010031082.1, forward strand.
ACATGCAACAATGAAGGGATGGGAAGAGATTATGAAAACAGAGGGCAGAAAGAACCAGTGCTTCATTAAAGTTCAGTCCAGTCATCATATCACAGCTTCTGCACAAAGTACAGAGTTTCACGTTTTCAAACGTGTGTAATAAGTCTAATTTTCAATGTGTACAGCATCTGAAAGCTTACTATGTACAGCTTTGAGGCTCTACATAAAATACAGAATTAAATTGCCATCACAAGTATAAAAAAATTGGTTGCTTAGTGGTGACTATGTTTGCTTCATACCTCTGAGGTCAGGGTTTGAATCCTAGCTGTTTTGACTGCACAAAAGCTGGTGCATGTCCACTGCCGGTCCAAAATTCATATAAAACGGGAAGGTTGCGTCAGGAAGGGCATTCAATGTAAAAATCTGTGCCAAATCAATGTGCAAATAGTTAAACGGATATCAGTCGATTTGTGGTGGCAGCCCTCTTATGGGGAGAAGTCAAGAGTAGACTCAGTAATACACATATTACTATGGTTACCTAGTGATGATTTAGGTTTTAAAATAAGATTTAAAAATTGACAAGTTTACTTAGATGTGACTTATGAATGTCTTTGTTTTCTTCTGTCTGGAATAGGCACTGCCTGGCCCACAGTGCCACCCTACCATACATTGTTATAAGATAAAGATGTTAAAGCAAAAGGTTGGTCTAAGGCAGGCATTCTGTAATGATTAGAACTTGAACAGGACACAGAGGTGAGGGAAGAGTCAAATGTGCGAAGGGTAGTTTAATTCAAAGGGCACTGACGGGTAAATACAGGGTTGGTTCACAAAAACAAGGATTACCAAGACTTTTCACAAATAACATTTCAGGGCCTGGAACACAGAGCTAACGGTTACTTTAACAACAGGCAACTAGACTAAGACAAGAGGGAGGTATATATAGGGAACTGCACATAGGGATCAACAAGGTAATGAGACAAGGCTGGAGACATATAATGAGACATTACACAGCAGGAATGGCGACACCTATTGAACACTAAGAACATGACAGGACTACAAGAAACAGTGACACCTAGCGGGCAGGGCGTGACACATACTGCGTTGTTTTTTAAAGACTGCAGTTTAAGATGAAATAAAATGCATCTGAGTCTTTGTAACAGTTAATTGGAGACTCCATTACTACTGGGCTAGTTATTGGACATCACATATGTACAATAGTAATCTGCTGAGCATGTGATTACAGGTTACACTGCAATAAAGTAGACCCAAAAGAGCTGTGAAACTTTGCAGTAAATCTTAGAAAAAGTGTAAAATAATAATAAAAAGTGGAGGTGTTACAGTTACCATAACCCTATAAAATGAATGGTTTAGATTTAGGTATAATGGATATGTTTATCATAACATTTCTGACCATCTTACAGAACATTTTCAGAAGGAGATGCAATCTGAAATGGTTTACTGCTTGCCTGGAGGTTGTAGATGGGGGTTAGAGACAGCTCCCTGCATACGGGGAATTAATTTGTAGCTGGGTCCTCTTTCTCCCCTGTCTGCATTCCTTCTCTCTTGATGTTCCTTAGTTAATGATATCAGTGTTGTCACCTCTTTCTTGTTATCTATTCTTCCTTATTTAAACCCTGTCCTTCCTTCAGTTCCCTACTGGTTATTGTTGTAGTGTTATAGCAGTAATTCTGATACTTGTGAGCTCTGTGGTTAGGTGTTCTTTGTAATTACTTTAGTCTGTTTTCTTTTGTTACCCTTTGTGTTAGGCATCTGTCTCCTTGTAAAAAACCTCCCTTTCTGTAGACCTCGCCTCTCTTACTGCCATCTCTAAACATTAAATCTTGGGCGGGTACTGCTTCTTGGCACGTCACCATGTCACCATGAAAATGAGTCTTTCTCCTCTTCTGGCCTTTTATTTTTTTTGTGTAAAATATGTTTTTGTGTGTGTGTGTGTGTGTGTGTGTGTGTGTGTGAGAACCGGAGAACCCTCAATGACAGCAATGGCAAACACAAGTGACATCAAACGCTCTAGTTGCCACTGGTGATGAATTGCCATTATTTTACACTTTTTCAAATTTATTGACAATGAAAACACTGCTGCCCAGACAAAGGCATTGTTTTCAAATGCAGTGTTCATTTATTGATTACATTTTACAAAGTCTATATACTACCACTCTGTATGCTGTTATATATTTTTAAAATAATAGCTTAATCAGTACTTTTAGTGCAATTATACCTAACGGCATAAACAGGGAGGCTGCAGTGCCCAGGGTACGAGACCCTGTTTCTTCCTCTTTATTTACTTGGAGTGCTGCCAGGTCTTGGATCAATGAGCAATATCATTTCCTGCAGATGTTGCTGGGAGAAGAGGAGGAAACCCAACCATGCGTGAGATGATGTCCCTTCTGATGGCTGTCGCCACGCGACACAAGACTATGACTATTTCTTAGTTGTGGGCCTGATTGTCAACCATGTGCCTCCTGGACAAGAAACTAGAGAAGAAAGGAAGTTTTTAATCACATCTGCTTCCCAGGGATTGTTAATGAACATGTAATGTCTCTATGATTATGCATGTTATGCAGGACAGGTACATAGTACAAAATAAACTAAACTGTGCCATATTCAGTATTATTTAGACTGAATGTGTCTTTATAATGTAGGTAGGGGTGTTCTAACTAAGGTCAATTATAGACTGTTGTTGATTAAAATGCATTGTCAAATTGAACAAAAAAAAATGTGTGCATTGAATCTGTGGGTGAGTGAACTGCTTTACCTACAGTATACAATATTCTGAAAGACCAAAATGTACTCAGTATTAAGAACTTGAACTACAGGCGTGAAAAACATCTTTGCTAATTTTTTCTTTTAACTGGGTTAGACCAGGCTTAACTGTTTTTTATACACATTCAAGTGAAATACACAGACTTGTGATTCTAAAGTGAGATGCAGATAAAGCCAAGGCAAAAATGAAATAAATAGATGAGAACATGAGCCTTCGGAGTCAGAAAGTGTAAGTGTATAATGTGACAGTAAGGCTAGATACTGTATAAACATCAGAAAATCTGCCTGTTGTTGTTTCAATCATTAGAGTTTACACTTGATTAAGTACCATGTCTTGGGGAATTATCACTCAGTCAACACCTGCTATTGCCATTACGTCACTTCTGAGTATAGAATGGTGGGCGTTAAATAGTTTGCAATGTTTCGACTTTGTGTGTTTGCTGACCTGGCAATAAATGAACTTGTGGAGACCGCGCCCACCAGTGAAGTGCTCACCAGGTTGACACTACTTAAAATTTCTAGAACATATCAGGTGAAATGCTTAAATAAATACCAAGATCAATGTTCTAGCCCCAAACGTTCATTACTAATTGCATAGATTAGTATTTAATATATAAAACCATACAGCAGTAGGTCTGACTGGCGAAACATTTTAAAAGCTGTGCCATTAGGTTTTAGCCAGAAAATTCTAGAAACATTATTTGGCTTACTTTATCTTCCACAGGAAAAATAATCGCATATCAAAAAATCTTGCTTTTTCAAGTTCTTTTGCTAAAAACCTTTATTTTAACTCATCCTTTTAGAAGCGTTAATGTCTTCAGACAAGTGCTGCGAGACTAAACACAAACACTTCATAAAAAAGTAGATAAAAAGAGAAATAGAACTGAAGACTGCTAGCTACGAGCCATCGCTCTGATTTTAAGAAAATGTTAAACATCAATAACATCAACAAGCATGCTTCTGATGATGCTACAAAGTCAGGGAAAATTGTTTAAGTGAGATACAACAGTGCTAATTTCATCGCTGTAACATTTAGTGCTCGGGGACTTGCGATTCGCTCCACCAGGCAGCACTGTCAATCGTAATGGCATTCTTATTGTGATAAATGTCTTTTGAAACACATGTCAGATTGAGAGACATGGGTAGCTCACTGCAAGTGTCAATAATTACAGCTTAGAGAGACGTGGCAGGCAGTTCTACTGTGTGCTGTTTCTTTAACAAACAATGCAGATGAATTCAGTCAGACTAAAGGTTTTATAATATAGTGTCTGTAGCAGGTGAAGTAGGAAGGAAGGAACTGGGCCTTCTAACCCAAATTCTTTTGGGTTAAGGCCCAGAAGATGCTGAAAGGTTACACCTTTGTGGCCAAAAATGTGACAAATCCATCTTAATTGCAAGGGTGCACAAAAATTCAGCCAAGCCCAGAGCAAAAGTTAGGATGTGATGAAAAAAGTTCGAAATGCAAATGCTGAAATAAATGGTTTGCTACTCACTTTGTATAAGGGTGTCTGCTAGGAAAAGTGTGTCTTAATTTCTGACTGCGTTCCTACATTTGGGCCAGTAAGGGGAAAGGGCTCATTTGAATCACTGAAGCTGAGTATGGAAACAGTATTGCTGAATAGATAGGCATGTTTGTTTTATTCCATCTTTTCCACAGACAGACAGACAGACAGACAGACAGATAGATAGATAGACAGATGCATGCAGACAGGACTTTGTACCAACCCTATAGAGTATGTTGTCCTCGTTCTCCACTCCAAAGCCTATTTTATGTATTGTAATTCAAAATCAATGTATTGATGGACTTTAACGTAAATATTAGTTACAAGGTGCTGCCATACCAATGTTAGTGGTGCTCAGGGTGATTTATTTACAGAGCTGAAAATAACAATATGCGGTTTTACAGTTCCATCCTAACTGTTAAATAATTGACAGGCTTTACCAGATTTTATCTACTGCCTTTCCTTTTTAAATAAAAATCTGAGGTCTTCATGTTCTGATGAACTTGCAAACACTACATATGCAAACAAAACAAAATGCAAACAAAAACATATGCACCCCTATTAGCATAAATTGTGAACATTATTATGAATACATCAGTGGTTTAGGGATATACGTGATTACATTTATAAACACTACTTATAACCAGTTAAATTACTATAAAACATGGAGTGGGCTATCCTGCCTGCATCTTAATTAAACTTCACTCACACCACACCCTCTTTTGCTGGCCTTCCCCTAATGGTGTCCAAGTAAGTTATGTAAACCACTATACAATGTCCAAATTACATATATCTATGCATGTAACTGTTTACATATTTATCCATGTTTGTATGAAGTATATGAAACATTTAATTTCTACACTTTTATTGGAGTAAATATAAAAATGTAACCACAAAACCCTGAATCAGTTAGAGAGCTGCAATACACATTTAAACCAATGTAAATCGTGCTCGAACAGATAGAAGAGTCTTCAAAACCTGCAGTTACGTGTGATACTTTCACTCCATCACAACGGCTATTATCTTTCCAACTTACAGTCTGTTGTTAGATGTTAACGCTTAACCTCTTTATGGGTTATGGGGTAATAATAATTCCTGAAGATATGGGCAATCCCATACTTTGTCAGTGTCGATGCCTACAATCTTACATTTGTCAGAGTGGCATTTTCAAAGAGGTCTGTTTGAAAAACTGGTTTTGACAGGCTTTTAAGTACAACTTCAATTGATGCTCCGTTTTTGCTCAAGACATGTGGATGACATTTAAATTCCTAGAACAAATGTGCTGGAAGACCTCACGACACTGTACAAACAGAGTGACAATAAAAACAGTATTTTTGAAATGATACATTTTTATTTTTTTACTGAATTTTAACAACAAAGTGTTACAGACTATTTCAACACTTAGCCTACATTTTGTGGATTAGTCGAAGGTTGTGGCAATGAGGTCTGCTACCTAAGCAAGAGAAAGGTGCTGCGTAGCTGAGGTCATGCACGGTAAAGTCTTTGTGACTTTAAAGATCCAAATGGAGGAAAGTCCCATTAAAAAGTGTGCAAATGCAAACAAGTGACCCACATGTACCATAAACAAATATGCCAAGTAAGAAGTGAATTGGAAAATTGAAGTTGTACTATGACAACCCACAGTCTTTCTTCTTGAGGAGAATGTCTTAAAATCCCTGTCTATCTTACTTATTCTTCTGACTCAATTTAAACCCTCACGAGAACACCAATACAGGCAGATTCATCCGGGTTCAGTTCCTGAGATGCTTGTCGCCATAATGTTGACAAAAGGTCAGCCAGTCCTTCTCTGTTTTTAAGAAATCTTTAGCTTTGAAGACTCATAACTTTTAATCTCCATCCATCCTTCCATCCATTTTCTGCTGCTTATCTGAGCCAGGTCACGGGGGCAGCAGTCTAAGAAGTGATGCCCAGACACCTCCTCTAGCTCTTCTGGGGGGACGCCGAGGCATTCCCAGAACTTTTAATCTATGCAGTATATTGAATTGTGCTTGGGTGTGAATGTCATTAAACTATTTTTACTTCTGTGGTTGAAACAGAGATACAAAGTGTAATGAAACATGAAAAAATCGAAATGTACACAGGAAGTTTGGAACTCATGTTAACAAAAGCCAGTTCGCTGTCTGGTAATTGTGATCATCATGCAAGTGAGGAGGTTGAGGTGCCAGGTGGATCACTCCTGTGTAAAGACAGCAAAAATATGAAGACGCAGGAGGAGGGGATGCCTGGGTCTGAATTCAGGCATGGAGGAACTGGACTGGTAAAGAGAAGAAAAACGCTAACTCCAGGCAGGAAAGAGATCGTGTGTTACATCCAGCACCAGTAGTGGCCCATCTTGGCCACTAGGTGCTGCTGTTTCTTCTTTTTTCCCCCCACATGTTCACATTCCTTTCCACTTCAGGCTTCTTAGTTAATTATATTATCACAATCACCTGTGTTCCATCACCCACCCCTCTTCTGTTTAAACCCTCTCTTGTTATTTGTCCATTGCCAGTTGTTGAATTCTGTGTAGTTCCTTGGCTCTGTATAGTGGTTGGTAATTGTATTGTTCCCTGGTTCTATGTCCCTGTACCCTGTGTGTTGGAATAAAACCCCTTTGCACATTAGACTCAACCCTTGCCTCCATGCCTCCGTTCTGTAGAATGTGACATCATGCTTATATGCATCATATGAAATTAGGAAATACTTCACACAGCAGACATAAACAAGTGACCTGGTTTACTTGTAGGTAAGACATGTAGCTGGACTGTCAGTCAGGATTGCTCACATTAGTCACATAATTCATCAGACATACAATAAAAATGAAAACTATAGCAATCTTTTAAAGTTGGACTAGTCCCATCATTCCCTTGGACTCCTCAAATGGATTCAGAAACACTTGTAAGTGCCTTAAGAATTACATTGTCCAAAAGGCATGTCAAATGACTAGCTCAGATAGTAAAACAGCAGCGTGTTGACAACATTTCAACACACAGAATAATGTGCATTTTTACTGAGGTGTAAAATATCACAGAAGCCCTGCACATTTATTGCTATGACACAAAAAATTATTACATTTTTCCCCCTGGAAAAAGAAAATATAGTCAGTCCCTACTTTTTACAGACCATTGGGCTGCTGTTGAGTTACTGGCCAAAGAAAGAGTCCACAAGCACCTTTCACACAACAAGCCTGGAGGCACGGAAAACTCTGTTTTTAATGCTTTACTCTCAGCATAGCATGCAACGTCTTTGCTGAGAGAAATGCTTTTTATGGTTTTATTGTGATAACAGCCGTACGTGCTTGCGGATGTGCCCTTTCTTCTTTTCTCTGCTTGAGGCAGAGGGGTTGATGATTGCAGAGAAGGAGTATTATATAACTCATTACTCAGCTGCATTGCAATTGGTTGAGATGAGGGAGAATTTTTACTGGGGGGAAATAAAATATATTTATATGTGATGATTGTAAGTGTTGCACTAGAAGCTGGAAATGTCTTCATGATTTCACAGAGAACAGGGGAATTATTGGCAGTGTTGTCAGCACCTCCAATGGAATGGAAGGACCTTTTTTGTTCATTCTGGGGTAACCTTGTGTAATGATGTACCTGGATTGTAACCAAAGTTTACAATATCCCATGCACTGTCAATATGCTGCTATATAAACTGGTAAACAACAACAACAACAATAATAATAATAAACACATTGTTTTAAATTATTATTATTATCAAATGACTGTGCAAAATATTGGATACTGCTGTTGGATTCAATTTACTGCACTGTACCATTTGCTATAAGAATACAAAAAACTTTCAGTTTTGTAGGTAAATTGAAAAACTAAATTAAAATACAGCTCATGATTTCTGTTCAAATCCACTTACTCCGTGAAGTTCTACTAACTGATAAATATCTTTTTGTATTTTATAGGACATAAAATAGGCATGGTCTTAATAAGGGGTCTGAAGTGCACATTATAAGGAAACATTATAAGGCCAGGACAGATGTAAATAGAAGACATCCTCAGCTCCTCTGAAATCCCATAGAGCTGTCTGATAGTGACATGTCTCTTTCCATATGGCATCCTGTATTGCTAAAATACCTGAGACAGAGTTATGCACCAGAGCCATATCTTTGATGGATATCCTTTGAGACTAACATGCACAAACCACAATGTTAGCGGTCTCAGTCTAAAAATTACTGCATTCAGTTCAACCAAGGACTGAACAATTTTGTAAAAACTGGCCTTTAAACATTTTAGTATGTACCCTATATAATGTCAGTAAATTTAGTGTACAAAATTTGCTGTCATGTTCTCAACCTTCCCCCTATCCTGCACTAAAATTTATGAAGCAAGGTGTAACGGATTGAGCACCTTGTCCAAAAGAGTCCTTTGGGATCTCCAAGCCTTTGCTCACAAATCCAGACTTCTGTGTTCACTGGATGTCACCTCAGTCTCTGTAACCCATTCAAATATTCTTAAAATGAAGATAGTTCAAAGGAACATGGCCTTTCTCCCTATGCAAATTACACTAAAGACTTATCAGTGAACAATCACATGCTTTTTGTGATTAATGAAATTATATATTTAAATGACATTCATGATGGCGTGGTTATGCAATGAGTTGTGCAGTTGCTTTAGTGCTTCAGGGGTTTCAGGTTTGAAGTTATCTTCACCATGGCTTGTAATTGGTTATGTCAAAACAGACCTTATTTAATGTTGTGGAACATAGGCCAAATTATTTTTTTGATACTGATTTGAATTTAAATGTTGCTGTTAGAATATAGTTCACTGGCCTTTTAATACTGACAATTATTCCTTTAAACCTCTGACCACTTGCTGAAATGCAATTTGTAATCAATTCAATTCAATTTATTTTTATATAGTGCATTTTACAACCAGTTGCCTCAAAATTATCATCTGCACACCCCCCCCCCCCAAAAAACACGCAATTTTCCAACACGCAACTTTGAAAAGTAAAACGTGACAATTGGTTGGTTGCCCCCTTGATAAATTTCTGCTGGCACCCTTGACTGTTGGTGTGGTCAAGCACTTAGTTTCAAACAGATTTATCGGTGAGAACAAAAAATACTGACTCAGTTTAAATCTTATTTTTAATTTTATTTTTTATTTGTAATTACTGTAATGTGTAATGTTTTCATAAGCAAATAATTTGCAAAAACTATAAATAAAATATTACAACATACATAAAAGACAAGCGTGAAATGCAAATTACTGCAAAATTACTGCCCACAATAACACATTCTTGAATTCCATTAAAACATTTTCTAGAATTCCAGGCATCCATGCAAGATAAATCTTTATGACATTGGTGTACAAAGGAAGGCCAACAAGGCCTATTTTGAAATTTGAGGCTGATGATTGAGTGTGCATTAGTTTGGCTGGATAGATGTTTGAATGATTTTGTATTGCTTTTTGTGTATGATGGAATGTTTAGAGGACCTGGTTTTAAGGTATGGGGTGGTGTCAGCAAGCAAGGTCCTCTCATTTTCTCCACCATAATGACCAACTACAAAAGACTGCTCTCAAACACCAAAAAGGAAAGCAAATCCTTTCCCATCTACATCTATACAGGTACCAACATCAGAAGAGGTGTCAGGTGCTGGTTCTACTTGGAAGGGTGTTTGGGTCACTCCCCCAATCTTTTGGGATTGGTAGTTTAGTTCCCAGTAGTGTAGCCAATCCTGGGGTTCCAGGCAGGTTTCAGGGATTGGCTGCAGGGAAGTATAAAGAGGGGTGTTCCCTGAGGTAGCGAGGCTGGTGAAGGGGAAAGAAAGAGCACTTGTGACAATGCAGACAGGTCCTATGTTCTGGTGTAACTGTCATCCCTACTGATGTTTAGAGCCCTTTGTATGGGATTAGTGTTGGTGATATTGTTATGCACCAGTCTCTAGGTAAGAGAGTCATCAAGCTGCAGTGTGGACTGAAGACCCTGTGATGGTGTTGTGGGCCAAAGGAGGTTCTACAGACCAGTGGTGGAGCCTAACCCATTGTGCTACTGGACCAGAACTGTTTTTCACAGAAGAGGATTGGACTGTGGTGGTTGAGGGGAATTGTGGGTTAAACCGTTAAGCCCATTGTGTTTGACTGCTCTTTCTGGAACCTGAGACCAGCTTATTGATTTGTGTTCTTGTGTTTTCTTTAAGTAGGATTTGTGTTGAATTATTGGTTGTTAATAAATATGTAACTTCCTGTGCTGCCTGTGGAACCAGGGGGATCTTTAGGTGTTACAAGTGGGGTGAGTTGGGACCCATTTCCTCAATGGTGATGTCAGATCAGAGGCAGTTGAGAGTATAGCCTTAAGGGTAGGAAAAGGGTTTATGGGCTTGTTGACCTGACACATTTTGGTGTAATTGGCAGGATCCCCCTTGCACAGTGCAGTATGGAACAGAAGGTTGAGGTTGGGGCACCCATCTCTTTCCCTTGATTTTTAGGGGGACCATGGGTCCCTAAGTTTGGGAAGGAGGGTACTGACCAGTTTGAGGATTGGTGGCGTACAATGGAAATGTGTTTAAGAGCTCAGACATTGACAGTTGTCCAACTAGTTGGTTTTGTGATGAGTGCACTGGAAGGAAATCCAAAGAGGTAGGGTTGTAGCCTGAAGAGAAAAGGGATACAGCTATAAAAATCTTGATGTTTTTACAGGGTTTGTATGGGGATGTGACTGGGGTGGCCAAATTGAGGGCAGAGGTCTTTACTTGTCAACAACAGGTAGGGGAGGGAGTAAGCTTGTACATTCTGTGCCTTTGGGAGGCCCATTATAGATGGTGGGCTGGTGAGCCCTCCCCTGGGCTTGATGAGACATTGAGTAGTCAATTGGCTGGGTTGCTCCCTGGGTTTGTGCGTACTGAAATGCAGAGGTTGGTGTGTTGTACATCTTCCCTTTCATTTGCAGAGCTCTGTAAGGAAGTGGAATGTGAGGGTGGTTCCTTACCTTTTGATGCCGTACGGGCTCAGCATACTTATATTTTGGGGTTAGTAGCTGGTAAGGGAAATGAGGACAGTCCTTCAGACCTGGAAGGGTACTGGAGGGAAGCCCTGCGGCCTGACTTGGTACGTGAAGTAAAAATGCAAGTAGAGGGTTTGGAGGAGATGTTGTTAGTGAAAATACGGCATGCAATAGGTGATCAAGTGGAGAGGGGGTCACCTAGGCTGATGGATGGTGAGCAGGTGCAACAGTGGTTTGGGCATTGTGGCCAGGTTCGGTGGAGTGAGCAGAGCCAACTTGTATGTTGGTTGTGTGGGAAGGTAGGCCACATGCATCATAATTGTGCACAAGTAGAGAGGTTCTAGAGAACCATCTGTAGTTTCACGAGCCGGGCAGGTTGAGGCTCCTTTGCAAGGATCTGAGGGTTTACGGAGTGTGTTGGTGGGAGAAAGTCCTGAGGTGGAGGTGTTGGTGGAAGGACAGGTTGTTCCTTTTGTTTTGGATACTGGGTCACAGGTGACTTTATTTAGTCAGGAGTTGTTTGTGTTATTTGGGATCTGAGAAAGTATGAGCTGCTGCTGAAGTTCCATGACTTGCATTGAAAGCAGTGAATGGATTGAAGATCCCATATGTGGGTATGCAGTATTAGATCTTCCACTAGCTGTGGTAGTGGTACCTCAGTGTGGGGTGGTGATTGTAGCTGAGTATTTGCCTGCTAAGCATGGGATTTTAGGGATGAATGTGATTAGGTATTGTTGGGAAGCTATTAACCCCACACTGACTATCTAAGCCTACCATGGTATACTGGGGAGTCTGATCCTCTCCTGTACTGTAAAGAGAACCAAAAGTCTGAGTAATGCCAACTTGCATATCAGTATATAATCATTCCTGCTTCATCTGCACCCCAGGGCTGTATTTTCAGTATTGCTGTCAAGATATTTAGTCTTGAGATTAAGTAAAACTAACTCCTGTCTTAGTGATGTAAAATTTCAGGATGTGTTGATTACATGACAGAGTGAAACTACATGAATGGACATTGTATATTTGTGGTTGGAGGCATATCTAAGAAGTAACAGTCTTCCACCACCTGATGTGGTGGCATTTCTCAAATAAAATGCTTTGTTCTTTGTTCATCATTTATTGGTGTAACAGTATATTCAAAGTTTCATGGCATCTGTGGCTTCTTCATAGTTCCTACAGGTACAAACCCTATTTTCAGAAAAGTTAGGACATTTTATAAAATGCAATAAAAACTAAAATCTGTGAATTACTATTTTGATTACAGTTTAATTATATTTTGAGTATAAGCATCCAGGGAGCTAACATAGTGTCTTGCTCAAGGATATACCTGGCTGGACTAGGATTCAAACCAGGAGGCTTCCATATCCCAGCGTGATACTGTACCCATTGAGCTAAACAAATTTAGACTTTGGTGCCTACAACACACTCAGAAAAGCTGGGACAGAGGCAAAATAAGACTGAAACATTTATAGAATATTCAAGTAACACCACTCTGGAAGATTTCACAATTAGCCTCCCCTGCTATCAATTAACTTGCTATCTTGATTGTGTATAAAAGGAGAAGACTCAGTCTTTGCAAGCCTGGATAGATTTTGGCACAAAGAGGTGAGCCACACTTTGAGAGAATTATCAATCAGTTCATAAAGAATATTTCTCGAAGCAGCACTGCAAAGAATTTAGGTCTTTCGTTGTCTGCAGTACATAATATTGTAAAAAGATTAAGGGAATTTGTGGATATCTCAATGTGTAAAGGCAGAAACCACTGACTATGTGTGACCTTTGAGCCTTTAAGGGGCACTGCATAAGAAACCATTGTGCTGCCATCATGAATATAGCCAGGTGGGCAGAAGAATGCTTTGGAAAACTGTCACTCAACAGTCAGCTGTTGTATCCAGAAATGCAACCTGAAACTCTATTTCTTAGGGAAGAAGCCCTACATCAATTCTGTGTAGAAACACCACTGAGTTCTCTGAGACTGAGCTCCTCTCAGATGGACTGAAGGACAGTGGAAATGTGTGCTGTGCCCAGAGGAGTCCACATCTCAGCTTGTCTTTGGAAAAAATGGACGTTGGGTTCATCATGCCAAAAATAAAAAAGACCATCCAGGCTGTTATTAGAGAAAGGTGGAAAAACCAGCATCAGTGATGGTATAGGGCTGCTTCAGTGCCCATGGCATGTGTAGAGATACCAGAGACATGGCGTATGTTCTTTTTAATGGCTAGACATGTATGTCTGACGTCTGACATATCAATGAGCATAATTTAATTCACATATTAAGCCATTATTCCACTCTACTAGCAAAATCTTAAATTTTCTGACACCAAGATGACTATCAGAATAATTCTCAGATGTCTGAAGGTCAGAGAAATGGTCACAGGTAAATTAACAGCTGTTTAGAATAACAAAATACGTAATGTCTACCATGCTAACATTACATGTCTCTTTAGCTACAGTCCTGACAGAATGGTGCCAAAGGTTACCGGGGTTAACAGGCTGTTGTTCACTTGATGGTGTTATTATCACTCAGTTTTATGAAGCCCTGCCATCCATTGGCTGTTCTGTATTAATTTCAAAAAGGAACGTTTTGGTTGTAACACTTGATGGCTGTTCATTATCTGTGCCTCATGTCTACTGATATATTATCACTTTAACATGTTTTGGACATATGTCATTTAGGATAACATATAAGAGGATTTTTGACCTCTGACAAAATCAACATATGGAATTATTCATTTGGTATTAAAAAAAATCTTTGCAATGTGATAAAGTCACTGGAACTTAAAACAAATCACCCAAGGATAAACCCATATACCATATATTGGAGGCCAGTCATGCATATGCATGCAATGTGCAGAACCCAAAAGGGCTGTCCTTGGACTGTGAATGCATTGAATATGCACACACACACACACACACACACACACAAAGTTCTAAAACACCAGTGCATTAAAGGTACATGCAGTATGTACACCAGAGCTCCTATGTGTTACCCAGTCTGCTATGATGGAACACTGCACAGAGAAACGAGGGAACAGACTGATTAGGTGTCTCGGCTAGAACCCAGGTCTTTGGTTTCACTGACTAATTGTGTCTGCTCAGTTGTATGGGTTGTGATGACATAAACTCAGTCCTCTTGTTACATTTTCTTACACAGTTAATGAACAAGTAAATGCGTCTATTGTCTCATTTTCTGAAAGGGCAGTGGATAGATGAACAAACTGATAGAACAGCTCAAGCACTTAGTAATTTAACAGCACACATTTGTAAGCAAAAATTCAAATCCATGTGCAAAGCACTCAGATTTATTGTCTGAATTTAGCAAACGTTAATCAAAAAATACAATCTGTAATTCTTCTTTGGTAAGCCAGGCAAAACGTCAGTGAATCCTTGAAGTGGATGCAAAATGAAAGCAGCACCAGCGTAAGCAGATGAACAGAAAACTGAAAGTGAACAATGCTAAAGGAGCAGGCGGTACACAGCGACGGTGTGGAGCGAGGGATTACCAGGAATTAGGCATGTGATGGGCAACACCTTACAGCAACTGAATGGACTGAGACGGCTTTATTTATTTATTTGGTATACTGAAGCCTGATGAATTGATCATTTGTGCCAGATGTGATTAATTTTGTGTTTTTTTTGGCTGTGGTTTATTAGTGTGACAAATTTAAAATGATGTTCTTTAAAATGTTTAAAACGATGTTGTTTTGGCAGGTGTATTAACTGATATAGCTGTGCATCGTACAAAGTAGTTTTACTTATCCAGAGTATTTTATGTAATTAAAAGGCATCCATTGTTCTGCAGCACAAATGCTATAAGTACAGAATTCCATAATTACATGGCAATTAAACATGATTAAAGTTGATCGTACCATGAGCAATTACATTTCAAAGCTTTGAATTTATAGGATGACATAACAATGTACCTTTAGTACGGCCACCTTCAAACCGTGCTGAAGGCCGTTTTCACGTGATCACTGAGCATTGTGTGGCTTGGCTCACAGCTCTGTTCTTGTACACAAGTGGTGTTGCTGATCAGGGCTGCGTTACCATGCACTGAGATGTTACTAATGCGTGACTCTGATTTTACAGTTATTTGTTGCGATATAGCTAGTCATGCATATTAATGTTCTATTTTGGATATACGATCATTTTTTTTTCTAACCTTAAAATTGCCAGTTGCTAATTTTTCAGCAAGAAATTGCCATTTCCTCAAGATCTTGGAAGATGTAATATCTTCTTGTATAACTTTGGTAAGTTTTCAGTTTATGCTATAAGCGTCTGTTCCATTTTGTATCATAGTGCCTGCCATGTCACATACAGCTGCCATTGGCTGACCTCTGCAGAGGTCAGTGTCAAACAGGTCCAGCTTGTATTCTGTTGAACCTTGAGCACAGCCTCAAAACTGAAAATCTGGGTTTTGTGACATGAGGTTAGGCACCAGTGCTCAGCTCCCCAAACACAACAACGAATGTTCATCTCGCCGCAACGTTTATAACGTGAAACTGACGGTATAAGTTAAATCTATGTATTTTAACGTTTAGTGCAAAATGCTGAAATAAATAGAGCAAACATACAAAAAATTTTACCTTAAAAGTCTTTCAAAGGATGAATTTCTAAAATGTGGAAAATAGTAAGCTTTTGTTTGATTATTATGGCTAATTGCACTACTTCAAAAAAAAAAAAAGTGTCTACTCACTCACCTTGTGAGAGCTCTTTCACTCCTCTCTTATGAATCTGAATCTCAGGTTTAGCTGCAAATGAGCCAGGAATGGTATCACCCTTTTGTGGCAGTGTACACCTGCTGACAGAATGGTATCACCCTTTTGTGGCAGTGTACACCTGCTGACAGAATGGTATCACCCTTTTGTGGCAGTGTACACCTGCTGACAGAATGGTATCACCCTT
>JABJVR010031092.1:0-11500 GCA_025773905.1 Chitala chitala
CCAGCGCTGACTGCCGGCCCACAGTCAGAGTCGGAGTGACAAACAGCGCTACTGTAACATTCTAACTGCCCAGTGCCAACTGCACAGTAAGAGTCGGAGTGACAAACAGCACTACTGTAACATTCTAACTGCCCAGCACCGACTGCCGGCCCACAGTCAGAGTCAGAGTGACAAACAGCGCTACTGTAACATTCTAAAAATAGACATTCGGTTGACAACCGAAAGTCTGTATCAATTTCGGCCAAAACCGAAAGAAAACCGAAAGTCAACGTATTGTTGTCGGCTGAAACCGAAATGACGCCGAAAGACGTCATTTGCCGACTTTCGACGCCAAAACCGAAATCGAAACCAAAACCGAATTTCAGTCGGCCTCTACCTGAGACCGACCCGTTCTTTCACAAATGTTTGTAAAAGCAGTCTGCATGCCTAGATACTTGATTTTATACACGTGTGGCCATGGAGGAGATTGGAACACCTGAATCCAATGATTTTGAGGGGTGTCCCAATACTTTTGACAATATAGTGTGTGTGTGTGTGTGTGACATATTCATAATTTTGTGTTTTTGTACACACTTTACTTATTATGTAAAACCAAGAATCATTCTTAATAAAATGACTTAGTAGTCAATAATTGGATTTGTTGATTTATTGAGCAAACAAATCATTCTTTACAGTGTTCAATGCTGAGGACAAGCACTTTGATGTCTTATCCAAAAATCTGTTGTATGATTCTGTCATGTACAGAATTACGCTATTCTTTATTCCTGAACACAGGTTACTATTAATGTTATTAGTGAAATTCATGTCAACACTATACTAATGAAAATAAACTGCCTATAGCAATATGCCTTCAAACTACATCCACCCACCCATTTTGAGTAACTGACTCTAGAGTTTAGGATTTTGGTGACCCACATCCAGAGCCGGCCCTGACCAGTTTGGTGCCGTAGGCAAGATTTTAGCTGTTGCCCTATACATTGCAACCAATTCCACAACCGATTGCTGCAGTGGTCCCATATGGATGGACTGTGCCCCTAGTGTTTTCCTATACAGCCTATGCCCAGGGCCGGCTCTGCGCAGATCCTACTCATGGTCATTATGGGCAGGGCAGTGCCCCTTGTCTGTCTCAGGGTATCCATGGAATTGACTACATCTGGTCAAATTAAGTATCCTCAAGTTTTGTTTATAGCAGGACTCTGCACTAGACAGGAGACTGCAGCATGCAGAGCTGGGGTTGGCATCAGAACACAAATTTACAAATGACACATCAACAACAGCTATCAATGATCAGCTACAAAACTGAGGTTGGAAAGTGTCAGTCATAAGAACATGCAAACAATGTAATAGTTGGATTTCACCACAAAGCACTGTAAATATACTGCAGAAATGTTCATATATGAACTCATAGTTACTGAAGTGCATTAACTGTTTCTAAATGTTTTTTATGAAGGAATAGCAGTATGCCAAATAAACAGTTTCACTACAACATTTATATGACACATTTTGCTTTTTCAAAGTGAAATATTATAATCAGAACTATTAAAGTTTGTGACATAAAATAAGCAGGAAAGACCACATAAGGAATAAATGTTCTTTTCACAATAGTGTTTTCTTTAGTGTAAATGGTGTGTTGCATTTTATAATCTATGCTGTGGACTTTAAAACACATAACCAAGATTTGAGTAACATTTTCCAAGGTCAGAGGCATGAAAAAAAAACCTGTTTTTGTTTTCCCATTTTAGTCATGCTGTTACACTTATGTTGTGTTGCTTAGCAGACATTGTTACATGTTATGTAAGGGATTAAATAGCTCTCAGTTCTAAACATCTACACAGCTAGATGCATTAATTTGCTTAAGGAGTTTAGGTTATTATTCAATAGCATTTCACAACACTAATTCAGGCCATTAGTTATTTGCATTTCACTAAAGTAATTTAGGCTATTATTCATCAGGATTTACTTAAGTATTATAGTGCCATTTTCCAGTGGAAAAATACCAGTGCTCATACTTGGACCAGTATACTGCAACCTCACAAACTAAAATTGACAGCTGTTCAGTTACCTTTTCCACTGTCATTGTTGTGGATCATTTTTTGCAACACTGAAGACTTTGACATTCACACACTAACATTATTGGTTCTTTCGTTGCAAACACACCATCATATTCACGCCTACTAAACATCACATATCAGTGGTTTGTTGACACAATGCTTCAGAATTTATTTGAATGAGACAAACTATTAATTGATTAGAATACAGTATAGCAGTTAGCTACAATCACAGAAAACTGCACAAAAGTAAAACTTTCAGGCAGGACAGGGACAAAACCATTATTATTCTCTTGTAACCATTCAAACAAATTGATTTTTTTTTTGAGGTATAATAAAATATGAAATTACTTTTTATTTGTGAGACCTATGCCTTGTACTGATTATGAAATTCTTGGCACCAAGCACAGAATATAACTACCCATAAGGAAAATATTTTATCAGCCATGCTCACAACTGACAAGGCTGGCTGAATTATTAATTGCTTTTGCTGAGCTCTGGAGGACAGCATGCGTATCAGCTGCACAGATGCAGGACTTTGGTACACACATGTCCCTCTTGGCAAAACGTGTACAGTATATCACTTTCTTTAATTAGCAGCCAGCATCTCTGCATGAGTGTTAAATTCAACCAACAAATTAGAGGAAAAGTATGATTCCAATGAGGTTTGTATTGTTTCTCTGTGTCTAAGTCATATTTTCTGACTTCTAGTTATACTTTCTGATGATACACAATTACCTGTGTGTGTGTGTGTGTGTGTGTGTGTGTGTGTGTGTGCAGGCCTGTTAGGAGGCGCATATTTGTCAGAGCCCCACCATGGATGGGCATCCTGTTCATAATATGTCTTTTCATATGTATTTCCTTGGATCGATCATGCATATGGAATAACTGAATTAAATGAACTTATTGTTACTGTTGACTTAAAGACATTATCGTTCAGCACATTACATATACATATAGCCCAATGTTTTACTAAGAAGTCCTATCCTTAAAAAAACATCTGTCAGCTTGTACAGAAACAAAATTCTTTCAATATGTAGTAAATATCCATTGGTTACTCATGCATTTTATTTTCAGTGTTTAATGTGAGTATATCTTGTAATGACATCTGGCAGTATGTTTATGGTGGGCTCTGTTCCCAGAGTGGAATGGAAGTGTTTGCTGTTATGTTTGCTACGATCCTGCAGTTCTCAGTGGGAGGAAGAGTCACAAGGCTCTCGAGGTCAAGAGAATGACCATGTGTTCATGGCTGTGGCCATTTCTCAACCAGCAATCAGCTTTTAGGAACATAACACTACAAAATAAAGAGAAACATCTTGTATGGCATGCCTTCTACAAAAGCAAAGTGCATGGGAATGAAGCATAGACGTTTCAAGGCCCCTGTGGTCATTCCCCCAGTCATACTGTGTAGACACGGAAAGCCCATGAGTCAGTCCTGGTACCCAGAGTGTCACAACAAAGCATCATCGGAGTCTTTGCTTGCATGGCAGTGGAAAATCCCACCCACACCACCGCAGTGCACCAGCAGTTAAAGGTCAGCAATGAATAAATACATGACAGGAAGGAAAGAGAGCAGGGGCCAGAGTCACAGTTTGTTTTTCCCAAGTGCAGATTTCATATGATCTGTGAGAAAAGGGTGACATAGTGTAAACTTCCACTGATGCAACCAACTATCTCACCTTTAGAACAATGATTCCCAACCACTGTGCTGTGGCACATCAGTGTGCCGTGAGAGATCATCAGGTGTACCGTGGGAAATTATCCAATCCAATTATCCAGTGATCATTATATTTCATTTTATATACTTTTTTGACATTTTTGTTTGGTGGTGTGAAGTGGGATTTTTCTAATGCAAAATATGTTTTGTGGCTCAAGAAAGGTTGGGAAACAATATGTTAGAAGCCGCTTTGGGCAGGGTCTTCAGAAAAGGCCAAATGGAAGTCCTTCAGTTAAATAGGTGGCTGGAATTCTGTAGAACTGGCGTCAAAGCTGTGCTCTTGAAGTTTTCTTTTTCTATTAATAGCTCACTATTGGAAAGGGTTAGTTTTATCTGAACAGTGAGTTCCCTTAAGTTCTTCAATAAAGCAGTCTCAGCCAAAGAAAATGTGCTCATCCTAAAGTTACATTATTAAATATTCAGTCATCAACAGTGCAAAAATTGAGTTAAATGTAAGTTGGAACTGTGAAACTAAAAAATCTTTGCTGGGATAAAAGGTAAATAGTAATGTCTTCTATTACCGTGTCCACTGTTTTGTCTGTCCAAATTCCTCGTAATAGTATGTTGGTGGTACAAGATGTCAGCATCATGTAACCGGGCTCTTCATTGCCCAGTAATTTGACATGACTACCATTGCTGAGTTTGACAACCCAAAACGTAGCTTTTCGTCCGCCGATATAATTTTTTACAATCATGCAGTACTACATATGAGAAAAATGGAACCAATCCGTCCAGCACTAGACAGGCAAACTCTATTGCAAGGGAGGGGATGGGGGTCTGTGCTTCAAGAACCTGCACCCAGCAAGGCATTCGCCCCGTCTCAGAATGTAAATCAAAATCAACACCGCCACAGCTGCAATGTGGTGTGCTGAATTTCTGATTGATTGCATTATGCATTTTTTCATGAGCAAGTGATTGCATTGTGCCATCTTATAT
Source organism: Chitala chitala (assembly GCA_025773905.1). NCBI lineage: Eukaryota > Metazoa > Chordata > Actinopteri > Osteoglossiformes > Notopteridae > Chitala > Chitala chitala. Next base: position 4,702 of record JABJVR010031092.1, read on the forward strand.
TCTCCTTACAACATTAGAATGTTTTGCATGCTCACAGTAATTCTGGTCTAATATCAGGTTGTTCATTCTTAGGAAATGAAGAGCAGAAAAGAGAGCGGGGCTGATTATGAGTGCATCTGAACAAAGAAACAGCACCACGTTATGGTTGCACTTTGTCTCCAAACTTTTATGTCTGAAACCAGAGGTGATTGTGGAGATACATTTACGGTGTACGCTGTGTGTCTTGATGAAGTCTGCAGTCATGCCTTTGCTGAAAATGAGAGTAATGGAGTTTTAGCCATATGCTGAAAGTACGTGAAGATATCATGCTCACCTCTAGATTCTGCATTGACTGCTGGTATTTTTACAGAAACAATTACCATACTAAATATGCACTGGATGCTCAGTGCAATTTCCCTTATTTGTCCTTGAAGGAGTAAATTGGCACAGTGAAAGCTGCACAAATGGGCTTTGCTTCAGGTGTCTGAAGTTGGCAGCACCAAAAGGAGTGCCACTTAAGGTCCATGAACAAATTTTTAAAGACTGCAGACACAGACGGTCAAACCACAAGTGTAGTCACTGGCCTCTTGAATTATGTATGCTGGGGGCTGCCTTCCAGCATCACATTCCACAGGGATGTAGGGCAGAGGGACAAGCAAGCGACAATCCTGGCTTCTCAGAGCTCCGCAGGTGTCTCCCCGCTCACACAAAAGCATGCCAACAGGACAACTGTCTAATGTGAAAAGGGCTTTATGGGGCCAACACTGACATGGGTGACAAATTATGTACTTTACAATGTTATGTCTGGGTGTAATCAACAGTGACTGATGGGCATAATAACCCTGTTTGAACTTTGATCTATATGAAGCACAGCACAGTGTAGACTAGCACTGAGCGACTGATTTTGCAATAACAACTTCTTATTGGTTTAGCCTAGTGAATACTTCATTTTTTACATACTGGGGTATGTTATGTTGTTCGGTTTCCATGGGGAACACTGATGCTGAACATGGATGATAACTTTAATTGACGACTGTTTTTCCTGTCTTTGTTTTGTTTATGTGACTGAACAACAAGCTTGACGCGGTAAGAAACAGGGGGGTGATTCCTGTTGTTAATACATGACTGATGTGGTGCACTTGTACGTGGACCACAGACACCAGCATCCCAGTTCAATAACAGAGAATAAATGAGCAGCAGTCAACGATCACCCAGGGTGCACCTTCCAAGTTTTCAATCCTTTCCAAGCAGTGAAGATCAAAATGAACTCTACTCAGAGGTTCCTGTAACATCAACATAATGTTCACACAGTCGGCCCTTTGAGTGGCACAGGAAAACAGCCCCCCAGGCATGTGTTGGTTCAGCCCTCGCTCCCACGCATGCCGACGTGTGAGTATGAGCATTGCTGTGTTAGCTCATACTGTTTGTCTCTAATATTTCACCATTCTCTGCCATTTCATAATCTTAACCAACAGTCTTTAAGGACTCACAAGTGACAAGTTTCTCATTAAGATGTATCACTAGACAAAATACAAAAAAGATCTGAACATCACAACATCTAAACATGATGCTGAGTTTACTTGAGGTTTTCAGGACCCTGTACAGTAGTTGCATCACCTAGTAGCGAACTGTGAATCCTCACCAAATCTGGTCTGCTGTGAAAGGTGTCTGCTGACAAAGATTGACTCTTAAAAAATGTTACTTTGTATTTCTTGAATTTAGTAAAAATAAATAAGAGCAACATGTTTTTCAGAAGTTCTGGAAGTGAACAGAATGCAGTGGGGACATGTATCTGGGACAGCACTTAAGTAACAGAACATTGCTGGTTCACATCCCTGGAGGAAACCCTTCAGTGTGAAACTTAACCTAAATTGCTGTGGTGAAGTGCGCCACTGTGCAAACCAGATACAGCTACATAAGTGGCTTTGAGAAAAGTCACATCCCATCAAAAACCAGTATTGCCAGCTGGATGCCTTTAAAAGTTGATGGTTCTAAACAGTGGTGGAGGAGTGTGAAGACCTGGAAGCTCAGTCATCCACCAAGGGGAAAATTTGGGTTTAGAGCCAGCTCTTGTGCCAAAGTCCGCCAAGTGGAAAGAGTCAGCTGAAGCTCCAGAAAAGCTCCCTGGGATGCCCTAATGCATAACACAAAAGAAGCATGCCCTGGTCCCTGCCATCACATGTCGCTCTTTTCCATAATTTAAACCTTCAAATGTTGTATTTCTTTCATTCCCAGGAATACTGAGATAGAACTTTTTGGTGTAATTCACTCAGATTCATACCCGTTCTGCTAAATAAAAAAAACTAGAAGTTATCTTAAGTTCGAAGGTAAGACACACACACACACACACACACACACACACACATACACTTTTTTTGTTTTCAAATGTCAAATATATTGATTTATTAGGTGTTATTTATTATGAGTTAAACAATAGCATCTGCTATGATACAACTGATACACTGTTTATAGTTTGCTAAAGGTTTCCTATTGTTTTGTGTAACGTGCTGAGCAGTGTAAAAAAACACTTGCTGCACAGACAGCAGATGACATTCAGTTGCAATTTTCTTTACTGGTTAAACAAAGACAAAGTCCACAATCCAGAATCATTGTCTGTTCCCAGTCAAAGGTCCAAAATGAGCAATAATTGTCCAAGGCAGGATACAGGCAACACACAAAAGTTCAGACAGATGGAATACTCAGAAAACAGAAAGTAAAAAAGGTAAAGATGAACACAATACTAGAACAAGGGCAAAGAGTCACTCAATAAAGGCTGGCATGAAATATTATATTAATAGCATAATGGTAAACACAAGATTAAAATAGATGGTGGATTGAAAAATAACAAGAGAAGTCTCTGTTCTCAGGAGTGTGGACCACACTGGGTGTAACTACAATGAAATGTGGCTTCAGGAGGCACGGCCATACATATCTGCATTGGTAAACAGGGATCAGAAGTGTGCGATGGGTCTGGGCTAGGTGCAAACTTTATAACATTTATTGTCTGCAAAATGTTCAAAATTTTGTCAACATAAACTGACTTTTTTCTTTAAAGTGCATTACAGGTTTATTTAATTTACTGGATATTTTAGTAAATTAATAAAATATTAGTTTACATGCTTCATTCTCAAGGGAGCTGAAACATAAGCCTTTTCAAAACTGGAAATGGTAAACTTCATGTCATCAGATGCATTTGTAGTTATGATCAAATGCAGCCTTACTTAAATAAGCAACTGTTGAACACCAAGTATTGTCTATTAAAATTGTTCCAACATACTTTTAAAATTGTGCATAGTTCTATCCTTTCCTTACTTGTAAATCCAGAATTGTAAAATTGTATTTTTCCAGATTAGTCACTGTTTTATTTCCTCATCTACCATACATTAGACAAATCCATTGTAGCATTCAGTTTCCCAGCACAGACAGCTGACTGCTGTTAGTATATTGAGCTTAGCTGTTTTCTATATGCCTTCCATGCTGCTTGTGACTCTGTTTATGTCAACCTCAAGGCTGAAAAAACCAAGCCATGAAAGGAAAACTAATGTGGTTTTCAACAATAGATCTAAAGCATCCTCACCCTGTTGTATACGACTGTTTCTAAGGCCTTGTGTAATTGGCAGCAATTCATATTATAGATTGTGTTGGCTTATTCAACACAATAGATCTGCGGAGAGGAATGTCTATGCACTCCAAGCCTCATAACTAAGCATCCTTAAGGGTTGTAGGGCAAACGAGTACTTAAGGAATTATTATGGACTTGTCACCTGAAAACTACGACTTTAAATCCCTGGTGGTACACTGCTGTTGTACCTTCTTACTTCTCCTGACTGTCTGCAGTAAATATACAGCTGTATACGTTAGTATAGTGTGAAACTACAAGCTCACCTGACCTCCATACTTTCAGAAAGACTTAGCTATCCACCAAAAAATGAAAAATCCTACTAAATCCTACAGTTTGAAAGACAGCTGTTAAAAGCCCTAAAACACTTTTGACAATATTAATGTGAACAACGAAAAGTCTTTTGGTCTATCTGTTTAACAGTTATCCAATATTAAAGCGGTTTTCAGGCCTCACTTTTGCTAATGATAGAATTCATTTGCTTTTTATGGTACAGTTAATCAGTGTAAGGGTATTTCTCAGTGACATTGAGGATAATATTCATATGAGCCTTGTCACTTTGCTTCTCGATGATCAATCCTTAAGCTTGGACTTTTGGCAAAATTGTTCATGTGTCCGTTAATTTCCCTTGGCCAGAATGACAAATAAATCAGCCACTTAAACATGTGAATGTAGTCTGCGAACTGCCTGCCAGATGGACTCATTTCCTTTTATACTCTAAGGTACTTTTTAAAAAATTTTCCCTTTGGCAACACTAACATTTAAAAGTCTTCAGTCCCATTCTGTGTATTTTATTTTTCATGCGTAACGGGATCTGACTCTTCGCAGTGGTTTCCTGCTTACAGTCAGAGGAAAAGGCTAATTTCTTTATTTATTCTTCCCAGGATTAGATATTCCATGATAGCACAATGCTGCAGAAAAAAGCCAGTTTTCTTATTTTGATTTGTCTTGTTTATTGAATTTTTTTTTTGTGCAACTAGTGAGTTATTCTAACTTAAAACGCTTGTCAGGTTTATAGCAGGGAGGCACCTCTTAAAATTTTCATGCCTGTTTGAATATAGGACCAGCCTGTAGTATGTACACATAAAACTTTCATGAATACCGTGCATTCATTTCCACCAGTAAATTGAAATAATGTAACTTAAATATAAAACTAAAACTTCACATTTACATGCATGAAAGGTGTTTTTCTTGCGTCTAATAATATTGCATGAAGCCTAGGGAAATGCATATGTATTTTGAAGGTTAGCAGCTGCAAAAGACAATGCAATGTTGAACAAACATTTACAGAAATAGGTCATTCTACATAATGAGGCAGAAGTCAATAAACTTGAATGCAGAATAAACTGCGATGTTTTGATTGCGTGCTTGCATGGTTGTCCTCTTGAATTAATTTAAACAAGCCAAGTAGTGAGGAGAACACAGTCCAATTCATTAAATAAAGAAGACATGCAAACACCAACCCCTAGAAAGCATTCAGTGACAGAATCTGGAAAGGTAATACAGCTGGAAATGACAAAATGTATCTTGCTCAAGTTTTACTATTTTGGGTAGACATAATTTTACTCTGTAATGCTCAACTTCTAATCTTCAGCAGAGCAATAAACCACTCTTCCCGAGGTTACAATATCATAACTTCACATTAGATTACTTATTTTTTACTACAACGCTGTCATTTTTAAATGAAGTGGTTTGTTTTTAACAAAATAACTGAGTACTGTAGTAACAGAATAACCAATACATAAGTATAATTTATTATACTGGTAATTGCAATTTACGTTAAAAGTACCTTTCCCATTTTTTTGGCAATGTGCAATAAGTACATTGCACATGACAGCCTGGGGTCGCCTACCACTATATAAGCAGTACCACAAGTTTTCTTAACTGTAGACAGAAAACTACACAGACCACTCCCTGTGAGCCATGGAATTCGGCACCTTCTGTCACTTAGTAAACTTTAGACATTCAATCCAAAACTTGAGAAGTGTGTACAAAGTATAAGAAATTGTTTTACGCTGCCGTGGTCACATTAGCTGGTGATTTCATGCAGTCACGGTCATGCTGTCCTCTGTCACCTTCTGTGTAGCAGGCCATGCTAAGTGCTGTCTGTGGCACTGTTTATTGCCGTTAATTATGGCCCACAGCCTTGTTCTAGACAAAGGGCCTGGACACATATGGCCTGCCTGTCACTTAGTTGTGCCAAGCTCCACAAATGAGATGGACGTCTCATGACCGTGTCCTTCTCCCTGGGTGGGACAGGAGGATGGGCCACTCATTTGTCAGCCGTGCCTGGCCAAAATTACTCAAAAGTCATCAAAGGCGTCAGAACCAAAATTATTGTGTCATGAGGCCTTGGGCTAAACGATCCCTGCTACTGGTGGTAATTTTTCCTTCAAAAGCAACAAATACATGTGGGGTTTGAAATTTATTTCATGTTTGTGGTGTACAACCATATTTTGTAACAGCGTATCATCGCTATTATCAGTAATATGTCTTGTACTGAAGTAATATTTCATCAGCTTTAGGTTTTTTTCTGCTTTTTGTACATGTTTGTTTACATTCTGTCCTGAGGCAATCTTAATCACGAAGCAGCTAAAGTATTTACAGGTCATTGAGCTGAGTGAAGTTTACTAGCTATGGATTATCTTATACTAAGGAGGGACGTAGGGGGGAAAGACGGAGCTCAAAGATTGCACCGCATCAGTGATACCAGCACACACTCCATTATGACTACACAGCATCAGTGACACCAGAACATGCTCCATCAGGACTACACAGCATCAGTGATACCAGTACATGGTCCATCAGGACTGCACAGTGTCAGTGATACCAGCACACACTCCGTCAGGACTGCACAGCATCAGTGATACCATCACATGCTCCATCAGGACTGCACAGCATCAGTGATACCAGCACACACTCCATCAGGACTGCACAGCATCAGTGATACCATCACATGCTCCATCAGGACTGCACAGCATCAGTGATACCAGCACACACTCCATCAGGACTGCACAGCATCAGTGATACCATCACATGCTCCATCAGGACTGCACAGCATCAGTGATACCAGTACATGGTCCATCAGGACTGTGCAGTGTCAGTGATACCAGCACATGCTCCGTCAGGACTGCACAGCATCAGTGATACCAGCACACACTCCATCAGGACTGCACAGCATCAGTGATACCATCACATGCT
>JABJVR010031092.1:11600-34791 GCA_025773905.1 Chitala chitala
GACTGCACAGCATCAGTGATACCAGCACACACTCCATCAGGACTGCACAGCATCAGTGATACCATCACATGCTCCATAAGGACTACACAGCATCAGTGATACCATCACATGCTCCATAAGGACTACACAGCATCAGTGACACCAGCATATTTTCTGCCAGGACTACACAGCATCAGTGACACCAGCATATTTTCTGCCAGGACTACACAGCATCGGTGACACCAGCATATTCTCTGCTAGGACTACACAGCATCAGTGGTACCAGCACATACTCCACCATAACTATTTATTAACATCATTATCATGTTAGAAACCTTCCGCTGTGATATAGCTGCTGATTGCTCATAGCCACATATAGGATGCAGAAATAATCTGGTTGGGAGTTTACGTCAGTTAATAGTCAGTACAACGAAAAACTCACATCAACTGATGTGAGTGCTAATCAGTTGCTAATTAAGACAGATTCTCTGAAAGCTGCAATATAAACGTATTGTGTATCCTTGGGTGAGGGCAAGTTATAACAGGTTATATACTAAGTTATATACAATGGCTGAGTGAACATCATCACATTGCTTTGCCGAGTGGTACATAAGGGCTAAACGCGCCTGCTTTTGCGCTCACCCATTCTGACAGAAGGTCATTTCTCTTCAGTCAGAAACTGTTCGAACAAGGTGGCCAATCATCTTTGGTGCTTGACATCTAACTAGGGTGCATTTTTCTTCTGTTTGTCGTGAGTGGCAACGTCCATCTCTGTTGCTGTGATAAGTAATGTCATTAGAGCCGAGTGCTGGCCTGAAAACAACATACACTTGTGCTTCTCTCCCCCGCTTTGTTATTCATGTCAATGTGCTCATTGATATAAAAGGAGTGCATCTGGCAACGCTGCACTTCTGTGACCATTCTGATAAAAGTCATGACAACGTTGTGGCAGATCACTGGGGGACAAGGACACCTGTCATCTCAGGTGAGATACGGTCATTTCCTGTAAAGAGGGCAACACTACAACAAGCATTACAAGACACATAAACCAGTAAAACCGTTAACTTACCCCTCTGGGAGGACAGTTACATAATGTAGTGCCTGCTGCCTTGAAAAACATAACACTTCTATCCAAAGAGCCAGAAAAAGGTGTATTCAGGCTGTAAGAATGATAAAATGTAAGCAAAACATTTACCAGAGCATTAGCATGTTGAAAAAAGCTAAATCTGTGCATGTTCATTTTTTCGTCTGGTTGTATACAGATTGTATATGTGTGCGTTTACTTATTCATTTAGTTTCATTTGGAGGGCTGCTTTTAATGTCCCCGTGTTCTGTGTTCTTAGGTGTTTTTACATTCTGTATGTTTTACCTAAAATGAATTCCACAATAGCTGTAACACAACTAATTCCAAAACACTCAAATTCAGATGAACTAAACATTTGTACTGGTAGCATGCAAGACTATTTATAAAAGAAATAAAATGACAAAAGTAAAAACACATGTGTTGCTGTTTGACCCTGTCAGGCTAGGTGTAACGCCTGCTGCTGGTAGCACCCATCTTGATTCATTGTGTACTGTAAGTAACATAAGTTAGATATTTCATAAACATTTTAACATTAGTTCCCCAGCACATTAAAACACTATGCATGATGGGAAATGGCGTGGTGGTTAGCACTGTCGCCGTGCACCTCCAGGCCTGGGGTTCAATTCCTGCCTTGGGTCTGTGAGTGTGTGGAGTTTGCATGTTCTCCCTGTGTTTGGTGGGTTTTCTCTGGGTGCTCTGGTTTCCTCCCAAAGACATGCAGGTTAGGTTGATTGGTGTGTCCAAATTGCCCGTAGTGTGTGTGGTGGGTTGGTGCCCCACCCTGGGTGTCCCCTGCCCTGCACCCTATGTGCTCTGGGATGGGCTCCAGACTTCCCTGCAACCCTCACCTGGACTAAGTGGTTAAGATAATGGATGGATGGATGATGGGAAACATTACACCCGATGAACACGCAACAGTGACTCTCATCAGCCACTAGGGGCACATTCACCATAATTCTTTTCCCCTAAGTCTCATTTCCTTCAGTTTGGTATTTACGTTGGGTTTTCCCTTATGTCCTTTGTGATTTGTTCTGCTCTGTGGTGTTTGTACTGGATATGTCCTTATGTTTGATCCCTGTGAATAAACGCAATTGTTTGAACTCAGCTCCAGTGGTTACCGTGACACTAGGCCATACTCCACTCTGTACCACTTAAGTTTTCAGACAGGTTAGCACAAAACAGTACAGTCCTGTCTCCAAATAAATGCATATACAACAAAACCTGTGCTGAGCAAATATTCTGTTCAGCAGCTGTTCCTAACTTACAACCACAATTTGAATTGAATTACCAACCTCCATATAACTCTAAATGTAGAAAGTGCACCAGAACTGCCTTTTCAAACAAGGGAATGCTTCCAGCCCTGGTACAGCATTTGCTAACACTCCTTTATGATATAATTTATTTTTTCTTTAAGTTAAAAAAGTAACTCAGCCTCTGCGGTTCAATTAGTGCTGTTAATAATGCCAATAGCATAGTATTTATTAGCTCAATTATTATGATTAAAGAACAATAAAAGTTATCATTGAAATTTATTGTTGGTAAAGCTATATGTTGGTAGGTGATTCTCACCCTGACATAAGACCATAAGGATAGGACAGGATATTACTGACTTAAAGTCCCTTATAAGATATCCACTGAGGTGGTTGTTTTGTTGTACACACATCAGAGGTACGTTTTGTGATAGTTAAAGGTATTACCAGAGGCTTTAAAAATTGCTACTAACAAGTATATCAATAAATGATGCAAATTTATGACATACTTTCTGCCCAGATTCCAGATCTATCACTGATGCTGTGCAGCCTATAAAAATGAAGCTTTCGCTATCTTACCCTTTTTAGGCCTGTTTGCTTACTAGACATGGCGTGAATCAATTTCCCCTGTAGTCTCTGACAGCAGGAAAGACCTTGTACATATTTAGATGAATTGGAAACTTTGTAGGTTGCTGTTTGAGTTCTTGTTTTGCTTCTTGGTGTTTATTGAGTTGACCCCCGCTGATTTCTCATTATTTAGTGGAAACTGTAACGAAAGCGCGAGGCTCTACAAGTAATGAACAACTGCGATCGGTGTCCCTCTGTTGCAATATTTTGAGGTTTCTCGCAAGTAAAATTGCACTGTCACCGCCATCTGCTTGTGCGTGCTGCGTTGTGTTACTGGAGGAAGGGAACGCTGTTTTTGACAATTGCAGGAGTGCACTTCAGTGTGTCAGTTTCTTGGTCTCTGTTGAAGAACCTTTAACAAAGTGTCACTTGTAATGGACGTTCATATTTCATGGGCTTTTGTCAAAAATAAAGCTGCAAATGGTACGTTATTGAATTTTGTCAGCACAACTGTTTACTTCAGAAGCTCTTCATCATGCCTGTGTGAAAATACATGCAAACAAGACGTTGAACACACACACAAAAAACTACAGAATAAAATGTTTGATGTCATTACTTAGTTTCTGTTTATACTGGATTCACCGAGTCATTTTCTTTTCTATATTTATTCCTTGTAGTTCTCTGCTGAGACTTGAAACGTCAGGAAAATAGTCAACATTGATGAAATTTCATAAACTGCATTTATAAAATCAAATCAAATCAAATGCCTTTATTTGTCATTGCACTATGTACAAGGAAATTATGTTTCTTTACTTAAACAGTCATACCACTGCACGTTGCATGCATGGATAACCAGGAAACCATGAAAAAAAAAAGTCTGCAACAAACACTGGGAAACTGAATACATTTAAGGGGCACCTCGAGACAAGCCTGCATAACAGCACTGCCTCTAATTAAGGTGATTCTTAGAGCTTGTTAGCATGTATGGCAAAAGCAGGGACTTCAACCACTTTTAATGGTATGTCTCAAGAGCCTGCCTGATGACTGCACATGCAGACTTAATTGTATGGACAGCGAATGTAAAAGAATGTCAGCATGAGGTATAACATCTATTCGAACTTGAGCCCATAGTACTCTAAGTATGGGCAGGGTGGGGGTGGCTGGTTTCACTGTGGAGTGGTAGGAGCAGCTCTCTGGGAGACACTATTAATTACACCCTATATTGGTTTTACCAGTTGGTAAATACTATGAGGTAGAACAAAGAATATGGCACACCTATTGTGGTTTAAAAAACATTCTAGGACAGAAATGTGACTGCTGACAGTTAAGGTAAACTTTTAAAAGAAAATATAATAAATTGAATAATGGAGAATTGATACAAAGTAGCTAACTGGCTAACTGCCTTAAGCCACATTACTGTGTTTCAGTATTACCCTTTTCATCTTTGCCATTTTGCTGTCTACACTTACTACAAATGCTAACTGAAGTACTTTGTAGTTCTAACTAATTTAATGTGTGTCCATGGTGGTTTAAATAAAAATTAACAACGTTGCTATGGTGCTACTGTCCTAGAAATTGCCCTAGATATTTTAATGTCATGCTTTGGGCTAGCATCAAGCCCAAAAATCTAAGCTCAAAGTCATTGTCAAAGTCAGAGGGAAAGCCTACATGTCATATAGGTTAGTAAATATTTGACAGTTTCAAATAAGCAAGCAGCTGTTCTTGCTGTGTTCATGTTGTTACAGTGATATGTACCCTATGAACCTACAAGCTTTTCATGGCCACTTATTTTCCACAAAAATGATTTGCCAGAGCAGTATGAGTGGAGAGGAAATGGAAATATTACAAAAAAAAACCAATGTGACCTGAAGAAAAAGACACACACTAGGCAATGCTATCTCTGGTAAATTAAAGCAGTGAATTATAAAAGCGAAATGTGTAGTGGAAGAATGTAGTCATGAAGGCCTTTAAGATTAATAAATTGATAAACAATATGAACAAAAGTACTTTTAATTAAAACCTGAGACACTGATTTCAGCTGTATTTTTAAACTGTTGATTAATATTGATTCAGTTTTACCACAATGAAGAGTTGCTAGACTATGATAGTATTTATAATTGTTTCCCTTTTTTTGCATATACTACTATAATATTTATTATATTTTTTCATTTTTGGAAGAATCATCCAGGACTGGGATGAAATGCAGCTACTCCAGTGTTTCATAGTGTTCCATATGAGAATATGTAATCTTTTCTCAAAAAAAAAAAAAAAAAGGTTCTCAGGGCTTCCTTCACATTTAGTAAAATTTGTTCACATGTTTCACACTCTTCTTCAGGAGTCCGCCTGGAATCATTGTAAAACCCTGGGGATTCTGGAAGTTTAGCATTTACTCAAAGCAGAAATCCTACAGCAATCTAAATATCTGCCTTGTCAATGAAACTGTAAAGTAGAACACAACAGAACGATAACACTCAGTGTGTGCGACACAAACCCAGAACTTGCTCACAATTGCTGTTAACACTTACATCCTGCAGCCTCCACACTAAGTAATATAATTAATTCACAAAAATGTGTTAATGCGCATTACATAAATTTCACCATATTAATATATGCAGTACAGCATGAAACAAAAGACACACAGACAAAAGAGCAAGGCTTTCAAATCTAGGCATGCTCCAATTAGAGCAGCTTGTTGTTGACTGCCCTGGCGTTTGCCCTGGTGATGCAAAAATGGGTCCGACCTGCCTAGGGGACAGAGCAGTGGCAGCCGATTTTGACTCAATGGCAGTTATATTTGGACTCTGGGAAAGGAAATATTAGGAACACAGTGACTGGATTGCATGGCCTACTTAGTATATGAGTGGCTATCTACTCACAGGGGGCTTAAATTAAAGGCTCACACTGCCCCACCACCCCCCCCCCCCCAACACCAACATGCTTAAAATTTGTCCACCAGATGACACGGCTGAGGTCTTTTATTTCACATTGAAAGAAGGCACAGTCATTTAAGTCCTGTAAATAACAGCATTGTGCATTTCTGATGCCCTGGTTCTATTGTCAGTCATGCAATATGGACCCAGGCAACATTCAACATCTTCAGAAATAAAATATACATAAACATAAATCTGTGACATAAATTGACATACTGTATTGACTTTTTCTGTACATATTTGTACTTCATTTATATACTTTATGAAAGATACTGGCTGATATGGCAGCAAAAAAGTCAGCTGAATGTTTATTTAATGTGTGTGGACTTCGCATGTTCTCCCTGTGCTTGGTGGGTTTTTTCCAGGGGCCAGGATTTGAATTTGACTCTCAGGATGCTCTTTATTTACATAGCTGTTTTGTGTGTGTGTGTGTGTGTGTGTGTGTGTGTGTGTGCGCGCGCCTTGCAATGTCATTCTTTGTCCAGGGCATACCCTTCCATCCACCATATGTAGCCTGGGAGAGGTTCCAGGCCACCCACAACCCTATGAGCAGTGGGGAAATAGATGGATGACTGAATTAATAAGTTTCAACTATATATTAATTATTACACATTTTCATATTTCCCTAGCTGGTCCAACTGACTATTTTATTATATGTTCTGCTTGAGTGTGTTTATGTCCCAGGAAACAAGGAACATTCCCAGAAACATTCACAAACGTTCACAGAACGTTCTGGACATTCTGGGAACGGTAGTAAATGGTCTGGGAACGTTGCCTGTTTGCTGGGATGTACCAAAGTGTAATTAGGCCTGACAACTTCAGCTATATCTTCTCCCAGACTTCTCAAAACATGAATACCCTTCTCAAGGATAAGAGAAATAGAAGAGAGTCACGCAGCCTGCTCTGCAGTTCTTCTCTGGGGGGAGGAAGAGTAGCTGTCCTCGCTCTGAAACACACACTTACGCTAAAGTAGTTAAACTGCGCGGGAGGGAGAGAGAGATAGATACCTACTGCGCTACAACACTTTTATTCCGTTTAGTTTCTTATTTCGTTTTTCGCAATCAAACTAAATAACTTATTGTTATATTGGTCGGCACCGGCTTTCCTCTGAAGTCCATTGAGTGAATATATTTCTGCCTGTTCCAGCTTCGTATTTAAAAAACACAAGATGTCCTATTACCAATGGATATACAGTACGCATGACTGTCTGGAATATACTTTAAAAGAACTGAGGCGTAAACTTTAAAGGTAAATAGCACGTAACATACAATGACGTAATATAAGTACGTTATGTAGTAATTCGGTGTACTGTAATTAATATAAATTGATAGTTTTTTTTAATACTCCTCTTAACTCATTTTTTACTTGTATTGAAATATTACGTTCTTTACGTCAAGGCTTACAACCCTACAACACGCCGAAAATTACATTCAATAAAATCTCAGAACAGTATGTTTTGTTACCAATTTTAAAAAGTCTAGAAAATATTAACGCAAATAGTCCTGATTAAGTTAAAATGCACGTTATCAAACGTATTATGTTAGGCCATTTGAACTAATATACGGCAATGTAGAATTAGCTCAGACGGCTTAATACCTTTTTATAAAGAAGATTACGAGATGCGTTATAGTTATTAAAAAAAACCATTCCCATCATTTTATTTTTGTATTATATATTAATTTTGTAAAAATACGTTTGCATTGCTATTGACGTCGATATATGTATATATATCTTATATATAAAATTACAGGACAATTTTTAAAAGCAGACGTCATATGCCATAAAAGCTGATAATTGTTTTTCAGTTTGCATTCAACTGTTAGCAAAACTAGTTTTATGATTAGTTTTTACATACGTACAACGAGAAAAGGTTTTTCTTGCACGTATGACTACCAAGCACACTGGAGGTGAAATTAAAAACAGATGTACACATACAATTTCATTCTACGTTTGAAGTGTGGTACAATTAGGTGCACGTGACTCTCCCCAGTAAACTTCGAACAAGACATCAAAAAAAAAAAAGAATTAACAACTTACCTTTCGATTCCGGAAAACACGCCCACAGCTGTGTTTGGCTAGCTGTACATTAGGAGTGATGTGATTGGACGAAGAGTGCTGTCAATAACAGATTACTGCCATTCCTTCCGTTCTGTGCGCGTTGAGGAGAAGACGACTTGCAGATGTGTTTCAGCATGGGCACTTCCAACAGCACTGTTTAGAGTCAACTTTTCAGAAGAAAGAGTATCTGTATTCATACAGAAAAGGAATCATTGTAAATGGCAAACCTAACAAACTAGATATATTACGATCTTGTAGACGATTAAAATTGACCGTATACTTAATTTTATTCTTTTTGAACGAGTCGGAAAATGCCAGTAGCAACTCTTTTGCCGTTCACGGCAACCCCGAGTAGGAAGTCTGCCAGTCCAACCTCCTTCAGGCTGACAGAGAAATTTATTTTACTTTTGGTATTTAGCGGGTTCATCACCCTCTGTTTTGGAGCAATCTTCTTCTTGCCAGACTCGTCTAAGCTGCTCAGCGGGGTCTTCTTCCACTCGTCATCAGTGGAAGCGGACACTCGGGCAGGCACTGACAGCGACTCCAGCGTGGGGATAGGTAACGATCAGAAGATATTGGCCAAGATACGGAAAGACCACGAGAAGGCTCTGATCGAGGCCAAGGACACTCTGCAAAAACACCCCGACGAGATACGGGACGATATTAAGAACGACAAGGCTAAACTTGGTAAAAATGTTTTTGGCAAGGGAGGGATGGTCGACAGCCTTCCTGCTGTTGAGTACCTGCGACCACCCGGAGCAACAGGGCATGAGCCGTCCGATCCGGATGCCAGAGAAAAAAGGTCCAAAATCAAAGAGGTGAGTTTAACCTGACGAGAGTCCGACGTGATTTGTATGAGAACACACTGATGCAACTCAAAACGTTTAGTTAATGGTGCTCACTTGTGTCGCGCAAGCGATGTGGGCCAACTCAGTTATCGTAAAATATCCTACACGAAATGTGAAGTCATTAAACTTTAACTTGTCATACGTGCAGATTTGCCGGAATGGTTAACCAGGAGCACTAAACGTCCAGAATATAGAGCTGGAATATTGCCATCATCGTTAAGTTTGCCGATAGTACTTTTTTACAGTACAGTATAGCTGATTAATGCTATTGTAAGCAAGTTAATTATGGATGGATGGCATGTGAATGGTCGCTGCCATATTATAAGACTAGTTACTGTATGTTAACACTTCCAGTTGAAGGAATACAATGAAGTAGTTATTCATAATTCCTGTCCTGAACGACGCAAGACAATCTATACGATTTCAGAAATGCGATTTTGCGTGGTTTCTTATAAGGGTGCACTGTTGCCCGAATGACATTATCTCTGACCAGTGTGAAAATGTCAGGAGTGGTGACAGTAATATGTAGAAATTGCGTAGTGTTTAGCTGACCTGAATGTCCATTAAGCGTGGCAGACGTCGGCTTTTTCGCGACAACTGCTGCGGCGTCTGGAATGATGAGTTATACACTTCACCTCGGGGGAAAAATATGCTGACCGCACCTTAAATTTTCAGGAGCGTAAAGTCCCCATGACAGTTTTCTTTTTAAGATACTGGCTTAAATGTGTTGCAGTAATTACATTTTCCCAAGGAGCGCAGTTAATGCCATGAAAATTGGTTTTATAATTAAATAGGTTTGACAGCTGGAAAACGCATCATTAAAATGGGCTGTCCTAATAAATAAACATTATGAGCTTGTTGATAAACATCTTGCATCAGATATTCTTTAATATATTTTTTTTCCCAAACGTTGCACAGTTTTTGATCTTTACTTTTATTTTTCACGTTCCTCTCAATATAATAGATATTAATACATTTAACTATTCATAATATCTATTATTTTGAGCATTTAATATTGATATGGTGATTGTGAATGGATTTTGTTTTATGGCATAAATGCACTGAGAGCTGGAATAGTCTGTAAACACAAAGTCTAATTCTCTCTGGAGTTTGTTAAACTTTTTTTCATAGTTTAAATATTTTTTACCTTTTTTGCTATGGCAGATTGGGTACCTCTTGTTAAAGCAACAGCACATGTACCTAATGCTTTTGGAATGTGTGTAAAGCCACTGTGAAGAACATTACTAACCTTTGACTACTTATTCAAAATTGACAGTTGTTTTTGCCCCCTTCCATTCAGACGTTTGTGGCATCTCTACGTAGTTTTTTGTGTAAACATATTAATGTGTTCACTGTGCACTGAGAGTACATTGAGGCAGATATGGAATAGTGTATTGGAGTGTTATTACATATGGGATAGGTATAATGTGTGTGGAACATAGCATGTGCTGTTTGTGAAGTGCTCTCCAGAACCACGTCCATCAGTCAAAGCCTCTGTGGTGGGAGAGCACAGGCACAAGTGTGACCTCAAAACACATTGGTCTTACACAAGGGCACAGCTTAGGTCTCACGTCAGGGTGTGGTGCTGACAGCTTGTCCTGGACTCAGACCAAAGCAGGTGAACTGTGTTTATGTCTGTAGCACCCACATGTGATTCAGCAGGATGTGCACCGGTGCTCTTTCCCTTTAAAAGTGTTGACGTTGCGAATTCATGCTTTCTTATCCATGTGAATGTCAGCAATGCGCATTTTCATTGGCAGCAGTGTGATCTCTCCAAAAAGCCGTTGAACAATCCAAACTTGGCTGACAGGTTTTTGTAGTAGGGTTACAAACCAAAAAGGAATCCCTTCTTGCCACCACCCCGCGTCCGTGTCTGATGTGCTGATGAGGTTCAGAGCCAGGCAGCTTTTACCACTGGCCTGTCCACTCCTGTCATTGGACTCAGAGCAAATGATAACATACCAATGTTTGCTCAAAGCAACCCACCCTGCAGGGACAAGTGATGATTTACAGCTCATGTTGTACTTTTACACTTGACACTAAAAACATTCGTAAGTCAATAGAGTGCATATTTTCCCGAGCGGTGTTATGAAAAGCCTGCAGTTAACTAGGAAGTCTTCTTTTTTCCCCCTCTCCTGTTTTTGTTAAAACAACGTCCCTTAAAGTTGTGACAGTTTAAGTTCACTCATTGTTGACTTTGACTCTTTTGTTTCAATGCAGAAAGACTGGCTTTTGTGAGTTCAGCACGAAAATCATGTTGTCCTATTTTGTCCAGACATCTAATGTGCTGTTTAGAAGTTTGTGGCACTTTAGGACCAGGTTTGGCAGTTCTCATGGGATCTTTTGGGACTCCTTGACATCAGCATCCAGGTGTTTTACTGTTGTGCCTCAGCCTGACAAAAGACGTGGAAAGGGGCTAAGCCATTTACGGAGGAGTGAGGAGGTAGAAGAAGGTCACAGAGGCTGCACTTCTGCTGGTTAAAGATGGACACTGTTTACAAGCACACTGACGTCTCTGCCTTATCTGCTTAAGGCCTCTGTCACTGCTGGTGACCCAGTGCTTAAGAGCTCAACGCATTTCTCCCAGGGTCCTGGTAATCTTCTAAATTGCTTCAAACTCGATTAGGGTTTTTCAATTGCATGGATGAAGAAATGATATATAGAACCCAAGGCAAGTAACCTCAGATCCTCTATATTTCTGTGAATGCAGTAGACCAGTACTTATTATTTTTGGTATTCTGGTGTTTTCCCTTATTTTGTGAGGCAATTTCACAATTGCCTGAAGTTTTCAGGAACCCCATAAGCTACATGAGTAGAAAATGAAATCTATATGGCCTTTTCTTTTGATTTTCCCTGGTTTAATGTTTTTGCAATTTGTTGACCTTCTTTTGCTTTTAAACATACTGGTAATAAATGTAATTGTTTTTGAGGATGAGGGCACAAATGTGATTTGTCCTGCCCTATCCTGAGATGAAATCTCATGCCAGCCCTTCATGGAAGAGTGGAACAGGGCACCACCGTTGGCTCCCAAAGTTTTCTAAAACGTTTTCTCTCCCCTACTTTTGTTTTTCTTTTTTTTTAGGCCAGTGTCATACTATTATAATTCCTCCATTAATGTCCAGCTACATTTTGCCATGTATTGGTGATGAATTGACCATTTCCTATTCCACAGCCTAATGTGCTGAGTCAGACTGACAGCTGACCCCCCCCCCCCAGCCCATGTACATAATTAGCTTTTTTTCCTCAGCCATTCCGAACATGTAATGGCTATCTGTTAGGAAAAGGCATGGAAATGCTACGGCCCTGTCCTGTTGACCTTTTTCAAAAGCGTGCATGCTACGTCTTGAAGGGTGATCAGCTGACACCCTCTCAGCCCCCATCCACAGCCCCCCCCATTACCACTTTAAGGCTCAGAGTGTCAACATTAAGAAGTTGATTCAGTGGATTCACTACCTGCAGCGTTGCAGAGCTTGCTGTCTGAACCATGCACACAACTCTGCCTTGTTCTGTTGTTTTTTTTACTCCTTGCCAAATATCAGAGGGACGTGAGTGCTTTCTCTATCAAATGATTGATTGATTTGATTTTTATTATTGTGTCATGCATTACAAATGCCCAGCCCACATGAGCTTTCAAGACGCCATTATGCAAAAAAAAAAAAAAAAAAAAGAAAATGATATGATTGCGGCTGCTATTATAGAAACTATTGTTAATATTGTATCCTTTTAAATATTGCTATTTATCAAAGGTGGCAGGAGTATTATATTGGTCCTGAACATGATTCAGAAATGTTTCATTTTAACGCTGCTCTGGATTTAAACAAGCTTTTAACAAATAGTATCGACAGGCTCATTTGTGAGCCTTTTCAGATTATGGCTTGTTTTCATCTGATTGTTGAAATCTTTCCTGTTGTTCACATTTGTAAAAATAGGGCTTGATGCTATTGCTGTTTTTTGCAACCAAACGTCTTTTTTTCAGTAATGGGTTTAGAGGGCAACACAGTATGTGCTGTTAAATGAAATAACCAGTTTAATAGCAGACCCACTCAGACAGCGAGCCCCTCTCTCTACTGGCCAGCATAGAGTTTCTTGCTTACTAGACCGGGAGGTGGCAGGAGACTGGTGCTGCTGTCTATGGTTGCTAACATCAGCGTTCATGTCTACATGCAGGTTCTGTCTGAGTTTTCAGTGCCTCTGCATTTTAAAGCACCAAAACTTTAATGGTGAGAAACATTTTAAAACTTTCCTCTCTCAGAATTCCTCCTCTCACTTTACAGTAGGGCTGCAGCAGTCATTTATTTTAGTAATAGAGTGTTGTACTGATGGTTGCATTGATTAATTGAGAAAAATTATTTTGCTTTGTTGAAGAAACAAGTTATGCGTAAACTGGATGTTTTCTGCTGAGACGCTGAAGCATTGCCATTGTGCTGCTGTGGTGTGCTAGATTGGTTTTACAATAGACACACTGTACAGAGTTTTCTGTGTTTCAGCTTGAAGTGATCCTAATGTTTGCACCCTTTCTGGGGTTTTCTCTGACCAGCCTCTTTTCTTCATCTCTCTCTGTATTCTCTCTTTTTTTCTACAAACGCTGCTTATTAGTTGACAGTAATAAGTGACACCATATTAGAATTTTTTTATTTAATCGGTTATGCGGCTCTTTCCAAACAAATAGTCCCACAACTGGACTGCAGATTGACTGTTGCTAAAGAACACAAACAATGAATATATTGCTGCATGCTAACTTACTTTAAGTTACAGTAACAACATTGAAAGCAGTTTAAATCCCATACTATTTGCCTTACTGTGTTACCCTCATCCTGGCTTTTTTCCTTCTCCTTGTCCTATGCTGACGACTATTCATAATTGTACTCAAATTTTATTTCTGGAAAAATGTCCGTCTTTGCAGTTTAGTTCATTAAAATGTAGTGTTGAGCTACTGACCGAAATTTAGTGTAATTGATTGTTATACAACAGTTCTACAAATGCCATTTATTAGTTGATAGTAATAAATGACAACAGATTATGATTTACTTTATTACAGTTATTGTAATTAACAAATATTGAAACACTTGTGAAGCAGAGTGATACTAATTGATAAATGTCCCAGTGCTGTTATTATTAATATCAGCACTTTTGGAATACCTCTTATCCAGTCAAATCAAATTCCTTGATCGGAACTAACCGTTGTATAATGTTCCGTGCAAAGCTTCAGTGCAGTTGCATGGGCAGTTTTACTAATTGAATTATTCAAGTTTCTTGAGGAATTGTTTCACCCCTAGTTTACAGTGTCCAGGTATTTTAGCGTTGGACGTCTCAGTGAAAGGGGAATTTCTGGTTCTCTTGCTTGGTTTTGTTGGTTGTTTTTAGTTAACATGTTGGAGAACCGCAGGGCAAACCATTGACGTTTTTCGCTTGAGTTTCGGCATCATGATGAGAAGGTGTATTTACAGAGTTTGTGTAAAGTAACGTGTGCATTTGGTGTCGGGTCAGCTTGCTTTTTCGGGCACGTCCAGGATTCTACATGCAGTCGGCAGATGACTTTAGCAGACCACACCAGAAAAGTCCCATCAGCCATTTTCTCTTCCCTTACCTGCTTGGCCACACTTTCTGCACCCTGTGTTCAAGACTTCAGGTAGACGTTAAGAACGGTACCCATTTGTTTACCACAATGCAAATTGTTTACCCATCACCAGACACACACTGCTGTGTCAGTCGAAACGAGGAAGAGATTCAGGTTCATCTGGAGCCTGAGAGCCTTCATTGTAAATTATGCTTTCCCCCCTTGTTATGTATGTTAGTACTGGTTGACAGGACAGCCTCGTTTTCTAAATTCTGATGCTGTCCTCATATTCGTGGCTATTGAGATGGTGCCTGATGCAAATGAACACTGTATGACATTTGCAGTACATATTCCAGTGATAAGTACTTGTAACCACTTTATAACCTCTGTGGGCTTCAGTGGAAGATAGCTCCAAGTTTCTGTGATTGATTAAATAGCATAGCTGATGAGATCTGTACCAGCTGTACTCTGTAAGCATTTTCTTATTCTTCTCTTGTAACGGTTAAAGAATTGTGTTGCGCCCGCTGTCTGTTCTGGCTCAAGTGAGCTTCAGTTCACCAATCATGTACTCTTTGTATTCGGCCAGCGAGCGTCATTGTGCACACACCGTGGATGCAAATTGCTATGGGGACGGTCCTTTAGAAAGGTGTGAGCAACGGGAGTGGGCCATTGTTTGCCAGCCAGGTCATTGTGTGTTCAGGAAAAGGTGGATTACATGTCCTGTTAAAAATAAAAACCCCAAACCACAACAGCTGCCTTGTGTTTGGATTGTCTCCAGTCAAACAACAGTCTAGTGCTAATAGGAAGATCAGGTGGATCAACATCTAAATGCTGTTAGAGGAGAGAAGTGTTTTTTTTTTTTTTTTTTTTATATAGTTTGGATGCAGTTTGCTGGACTGCTCACTGAGCTGTAAGTTCGACACACCTGAGAGCGGCATTGACATTTTTCAAAGCTTCTTTAGATTTGCCTCAGATTAATTGCATGCTGTGCAGCTACAGGTCAAAAGCAGACAGGGTTGAGTGCGTTTGCAGTCCTTACTAGTCATTCCATTCAGTCCTGACTCTAGAATGAAATTGAAAGCAAATCTACTGTCCAGGCAGGCCCAATAGCCAGTTGTAGAGTTTTTTTTTCTTTTATACAAGAGTTTCTTTTGATTTATTTAACCTAGTCTTGGCCTTTCTCCATTCATGTCTATGAGATATGATTCGGTCCTTTGTAGAAGGTTACTGACTTCCTGGGTTTTGGACTCTCTTTCATAATAAACAGGTCAACTCTGCTGTTTGGCAGTGCTCAGGGTGTTGTTAATTTGGAGTGCTAAATTATCTGATCCCTTTAAATGAGGCTGCCAAGCTTATACCATAATGGTAGCTGTGTTGGTCTGTTGGAAGATCCTTTGCGGATCGTCTTGGTCCCAGACTACAGGGTTTGACTGTGATTCCTCACAGCCAGAATTTTAACATGAGCCTGCTCTCATTTGCCCTTTGTAGCTCCTCTTTTGTAGCTTTTCCTTTGTTCTTGTGTCCTTCCCTCCCAAGCAATTTTCCTGCTCAGATGTAGCCTTATTATCTACCCTTGTATTGTGGGGAAGAGAGCAATGTTGAAGGCAAGTGTTAAAAACAACCCTGCAAGAAAGGTTTCTGCAGAGGACACAGTTTCTGCTTTGCTACTGGACTGTGACCTGACCAGAGGGCCCTGTGTTCATATCCCAGTAGCTGACCTGCCATTAGGTTGTTAGGAAGGGTGCTTAGACCAGGGATGTAATGAACGTGCACCTGTTTAAGCGGGTCTGAAACGGTGATGTAAGCTACTCTCTTTTGGAGCGTCTGCTGTGGCAGGTAATCTAATGCAGTGAAGATCAATGTGAATTTTGAAAGTGTGTTGTAAGTAGGAGTGTCTTTGGGATTATTGCCTTTATTTTACAACACACCCCTGCTGCTTTGTCGTACGACTTGTTCGAGGTCAGCGAGCGGTCTAAACAAACGAGCGCATTAAAAAAGTGACTCATCCCGAATGTGCCGGCCGGGCCTGCCGGCTGGGTTGTCGGAGCTTTGTGATGGTGTTTGTGCACGAGTTGGCGTGTGCTCGGCCATAGCTAACTGGCGTTTCATGGCTTGTTGCTAATTAATCCCCCTGCATGAAATCCGTGGTCCTCGGTCTTCACTGCTGAACACGTATTTACACTGACGTTGCGTCATCTGAGGCAGGCCGTTTCGATTCTGGTACAAGAAGGCCCAGTCTGCCGCTTTTGAAATGGATTTTGTTTGCACCTCACGAACAACTCTCACGCCTGTGGCACAGGAATAAAAATACTTCTGCAGAGAGAGTGCTACTACCGTGCTGCACCTCATGGTAGTGTTTTGTTGTTCGTTTCGGTTTTGTTTTGATGCCCCACGCGTGGCTTTTGTTGCCCCACTATGCTTTGTTCAGGTTCTCAGGTGCGCCTGAGCTCTGTATAATCAGCGTAACAGAACCGCAGCACACATGTGCTGAATTATTCAGCCGGCATCCTCTTACAAGGCCTCCTTGTGAATAAGACATGCAGGACAGGGGCAGGGGATGCGTCCATCTCTCCAAAGCCTCGGATGGCACGGTTATCGCTAAAAGCCTATCGGCTCTGCTCCCTGACCTGGAAACCATCTCGCTTCCCCACGCAGGATTAGGAGTGGCTCTGACAAAGCCCAGGGTTTGTCCATCGTTGCAGGACTGGGGCGGCCCCAGCTGACGGGACCGAGGAGCTGTAATGGATGCCCCCGACGTTGTAATGGACAGGACGAGATCTGGTCAAGTTGTCTGCTGCAAAGACTGAATGCTTCACATTTCACAATGAAAAGCAATGAAAATGCCAATAGATACAGCCAAGGTTTGGCTTGTTTTGATGCTGGACCCAGAAGGAGGATGAACACAATGAGCTTCATCCTGTTGCGTTTGATAAGGGGCCAAAGAGGCTGATGCGATGCATATCAGGTGCCTGTTCGGGCACGTCAGCGGCATCTTCGCAACCACAGCCTTGTTGACCGAATCTCGGTGGTATTTGGGCAGACGTTTTTTTTTTTTTCTTCCAAAACAGTCCGTCTTCCTCGAAAACCTCGTTTTCATAGATTGAAGCTTGAAACCATTTCGTAGCTGCTGGAGGCTGCATAATAAGTGGTCTGAGAGGAATGTCGGTGCTCCTGGGGTGCAGGGACTCGTCGTCTTTGCCGCTGACACTGCCGTAACACATCTTCAGGTGGGAGGATGAAGTTCTGAGGTACACAGGAAGGGCCCAGAGACCCACTGGGGAGCTCAGCTTTTACTGGTTCCTGGATCTAGCCCGGTTCAGAGACAGAGGAGATGGATCAGAGCAGGACACTACAAAATGGAACGGGACAGGAAAAAAGAAAAGGACAGGTGGACTGGGGGGGGGGGATCAGTAGATTAAAAAAAACAAAGTTGCTGCCTCTCAAAGATGGCATTGTTGCAGTAGGTGAATGAAATAACATAGTACTGTGTGTGTTTGTTCCCAGTATACAAGACAGCTG
Source organism: Chitala chitala (assembly GCA_025773905.1). NCBI lineage: Eukaryota > Metazoa > Chordata > Actinopteri > Osteoglossiformes > Notopteridae > Chitala > Chitala chitala. The sequence continues at coordinate 29,393 of JABJVR010031092.1, forward strand.
TTTGGTTTTGTCTGTTGTTGCTTAACCAGTTCTACCTGTGCAGAATGTCACATATTTGCAGCACTCTCCCTTTTCCCATAGTTATGTGCAGTATCAGTGGCAGGGGGTTAAATATTTGCAGATATGCATTTTAATAAAACTTTGCTCTCAACTCCAGTTTTAAGGGCATCTCTCACCTTTGATATCTATTATGCCCATAACCTTTGTGTCGGGTCACACATCCTATGACAGTAAAATTGCTTATCTGTACTTGTTGAAGAACACTTTTTTTAATTGCAGTAATTTTGAAGGGTCACATGTGGCCACGAGGTACAAATGGCTTGCGAAGATTGACGTGATACAGGATTTTAAATTAAAGCACTCTTGTGCTGTCAGAAGAAATGAGTGTCTGTTCTTTGGAAATATTTCTGCCTTTAATCTTGTGTGGATTTGGTCATTTTTTGGAAAGCCTGCATCTGTGTGTTGTTAAGTATTAAAGGTTGTGTGTGTCCTTGGATCTGCTGCTAAGCTGTGACCTACCCTGCTGTCAAAGCTGTTTGCAGTTTGGGTCTTGTTTCATAACGTGTTTCTGTGTGCGGTACAGAGAAGCAGTGCTTTCTCTCCTCGTGACCAACGGTGCTCCTCGCCTGACAGCGCCGTTCCACACTTCCATTGCTCTCCAGCAGGCGCATGTGCTGTCGGCTGGCACATTGCAGGCGCCTGGCAGGTGTTTGTGAGTAGGCACTCAAGCCCCTCACATCCTAGCGCCCCCTACAGCTGGGGTGACATGAAGGAGCTTAATTTCTCAGCTGGAGCTTCTCGCTGTGCTCGTCTGCAGTGCTTGCTTTTTATGTGTAGCTCACCTGCACTCTTGTAAAAATTACTGGTTTAAATGCCCAAAGGACCCTGTCGCCCCATTATCCCCTCCACCCCAGCCTTGGCACCTTAAAATTTTACCCTCGTGCTGCAAAGCTTGTGACAAGACTTCTTAATAAGCTAGCAGTACTCTGTCTCCATTGGGCCTTGAAAATAAAATATCGATCTGCCTTTCATAATGCCTTCATTAATTTGCCCTATGTCGACTAGCTGGGTCAAACCTAATTGTAGCATTGAACCAAAAGGGCGGGTCGATAATATTATGGTTTTATAGTTTTTTAAAAATTCGGGGTTTGATTTTGGGTTTTGTCTGTGCATGTTCTGAGCAGATATGACAGATGCTGCCATTGTCAAGAGATATGGGGTAATTAACTGCTGTTAAAACACCACTAATCTGGCATTTAGAAAATGAAGAATTTTTACATATACATGGACGTTCTTCCTCATTGTTATGTCTCTTCCTCATATTGTTGTCTTGTTAATATTGTAATTTCCTAACTTCTTTTGCATGCACACTAGCGTATAGTATTTCAGGTGAATAAAACTTTGAGCTTTTCTTACTCATGTTTTATTCCCAGATGCAGTGAATCTTCTTTTTCATTGTTTTTTTTGTGTTGTATCACCATTTATTAATTTGTTTGTTTGTTTTTACCTCCTCTACTCTTTGCTGCAACTCTGGTGTTTCTCTTCCCTGTCTCTTCTCCACCTTCTCATCTTTGCTTGCTCCTTCATGTGAGCTACCAGCAGCATGTGACTTCATGTGACCTATGTGGATGATTGCAGCTGCAGTAATTTCAGGTGACCTGTGCTTCTTTGCAAATAAAACATGTGGGGTGAAAGCCATTATTTTAAGGTTTGTCCTTTGGGCAATCTCCACCGTAATCCACATGTTCAGGTATCCTTGACATAATTTTTGCAGTGACTACTTGCAGCCCGTGTGTGTGTGTGTGTGTGTGTGTGTGTGTGTGTGTGTGTGTGTGTGTGTGCCACACACGCGCGCGTCTCGGCCTGTCTCTCTGTCTGAGTGAGGGGTTGTATAAATACCTGTAATATGGTACATGGGGCAGTCAGAGATCAAACTTAATGTGATATACAATTCTTAATATAAATTTTTTTTTAAATTGTATTTACACAAAAATAATATGTCTGATCTAACTATCTATTCAGTGTAATTAAAAGATGTAAGCATATGAAAATTGCATGGGAGAGTCTTCCAGTCTTCTCATGTGTTTATGTTTATTTACTGGGGCGCAACACTGTTCTCCGTCCTGAGGCTCATCACCACATCACATGCACGATTAAACAATACAGCATCGATTTTCCCTGCCCTCATCTGATTCGCTCCACGTGTAAGTGCATTTGGGCACGGAGATATTTATCGAGAAGCTGACATTGTGCCAGAGAGAGAGAGGTGCTGAGATTTGCGCCTCTGTTTTCAGGAAAGGTGTCGTGATGCATCTGGACGTTAACCCATGTTCTGACCTGGTTTGAAAAGCCTTTCTTTGAATGAAATCCAACACCTGGACGACCTTCCGCTGCTACGGGTTTAAAATTCGATTTATTTTTGTTACGTACATTGCTATGTTATTTCCTAGCATTTTCTGTTGACTGTGAAAATAAATTGTGATTTGTCAACGTACGGGGGAGGAATGGTTTAGGTGTCTTTGGAAAATGTTCAAAATGTAACATTTGTTACAGGAATATAGACTACTTTGAAAAACAAGTGAGAAATGAGAAAATTCTGGAAAAAGTACATTTTCTAAAGGGCAATGCAATCAACGTTGATGGTGAACTCCTTAAAATTGAGACACAGGCCATCAGTAAGTCCACTGTTGAATGTCTGATTTTCTGCACCGCAGAATCTGTATGATGTTGGAGCAGTAATAGGACAGAGGGTTATATCAAGTTCACTCTGCCCACAAATGGCCTGGATTCCTTGGTTTGAAGAGGAGGATCATATGGTTTAAGAGAACAGAAGTAATAAAATGTAAAATAAATCTCCATTCTGGTTAGAAAACATTGACTGAGAATGAAATCCATTGGCCTTATGTCAGGCTCTTTAGTAATCACTCGATTTTAGAAGGTGATGTGACAAATATTACCTTTTTCCTCTTGTGTTGCTGCATGATGTTGACTTGTGAAAAATAAACGGGTGTTAAGCTTTGAAATGAGTCTGCAGAGAAGAATCTCTGGACACAAATAACTGGGAAACACTTAGCGATCTAAAGAGGCATGTGAGTTTCAGTGATGCCTCCTGCTCTTTTTCTGCCCGTAATGGAATTTTACGTTGATCTGACTGTAAGCACAGCCTAGGGTCAGATTTACTTAGGTATGACTTTTTGTCTAATAATTTCATCTTATTGAATGCCAGTATTGGAGAAGGAAAACATGAAAATGAACCCTAACCTGTCCAGATGACTCCTTTGCTCATCCAAGCACAAGAGCATATGGTGTTGACATGAACAGGCTTGAGAAATAGTTCAGGGCTACCTGCATAGCAACTTTCACTCTGCAAGATATTTGTCTACTGCGTTCACTTGTCCTTCAGTATAACCCTTGTCCAGCAGGGTGCAGGTCCTGTTCACCATTAACCTGCTCTTGTTAGAGACACTGGGGAGGACAGAGGTCAGTGAGAGGTGGGCTCTTCTTCCTCATATTTCATGATGTATACATGGGCAGCGTGTCCTGCAGAAGGCCTGGCTACGAAAGAGTAGGAAGCGTAGCATCTCATTTAATGTCACGTGTTTCTCATTGCGTTTTGTGTCCTGTGCCGTGACTGCTGGCCCCTTGTTGTGCATCCACCCACCGTTCTTTTGAATGCTCCGCTGACATTTGCGCCGCCTGACAAATGAAATGCAAACGTTGGAGGATGTAGTGCTGGGAGCAGAGAGGCGCAGTGATCCTCGTTCATCCCAGAGCGTCACGGTCAGCCCGTGTCCGTGATGCATTGGGTGGCCTCCGCACTCTTTGCCACACAGTGCCCATTTCTGCACTGTATCAACTTCTGCTGTTTCTGTGGAATTTCTGTGAACTTCCAAGCCGGTCATTTGCATTTTTGTGTAGGAGGCAAAAGTTCAGTGTCTAGGCAAATGGGCACGCTGCTGATCTTTGCAGGGTTGTGGTGGCAGGGAGCTTTTGAACGAGATGCTGACGCGACAGGGGTTGCGACCCAGTCAGTTGTCCGCCTGGGCTCTTGTGACGTGCAAAGAGGGAGCAGCTTCAGCTCCAGGGAACACCGTGGCCTTTCCAGCTTTCTTTTCTTTTCCTCTACCCACCCGCTGTGATGCAGTTCGTTTGAGCGGCACAGCAAGACGCGTACCCGTTAATTGGGTGATGCAGCACAGCCGCCGGAGGTCAACGATGAGCCGCACTCCTTGACAGGAGGCTTGGCCACCTGTTTGCGTTTACAGCCGCTTGTTCGCCTAGTCATCCTCCCCATTTAATGGGCGGTTGGCGACATGTTGGGCAGGCGCCCTTCTCTATCTCTGTTTTATTTTAATGGGCCATAATTTCACATTAAAAGGAAAGCAGAGAAAAATGGGGTCTTAACAGCTTGTATGTCAGTTCCTTTGAAGCGGCGCTTGCTTCGACTGAGCAGGCACTGCTGCTTTTGTACCCCCGGTAATTAGCTTCCACAACTAGCACGGTGGGCCGGGAGGGGGGGGGGGTCATTTAATGGTGGGCTTGATGAGGGGCCTGGTGTTTTTGGTTCAGCTCAAGTGGCGGACTGAGGCATCCAGCTGACTCAGTCACAGCACAAGTGATGCGTGTTAAAGTGGCAGGGAGATGGGGACTTGTTACTGTGTGCTGGAGCGACAGTGAACATGACAGTGATGTTCATTTGTGCTCGTGTGTGTGTGTTTACATAAATTTTATATGAGTGTATATAAAATGTGTGATGAACAATGTCTGTAAGTGGTATATGTGAACAAGACCGACAAACAGGTGTTCTGCAGTCAGGTCTTGCTGAGGAAAAGGGAGTTCCCTTCCTTTCCCCTGAAATGTCTCCGCTCTGAACTTCGTGCTCTTGTTGAAGGACGAGGTACCATGTAAAACAAGGATGCTGGTAGTGGCAATGTGAAAATTGTATTTCAAATTCCAACAGGCGCTGTTTAATGATGAATGTTTTTAGACATCCCCCCCCAGTGCCCCCTATGGCCAAGCTTTCAGGAGCTGGCGAGCATTCTATTCGGCTCCTGGAGAACAGCCAAGGAGCCGTCTGGCCTACACAGAGCAATAGGGGTGCTGTCTCACCTCGGCTGAGTTTCTCTGCCACTGTCAGTGAGCCTGCCATTTGTTTAGTCTTTCCCTCTCTTTTCCCCTCTTTTTTTCTTTATGGCCTCATGCCTGTGTTTGTTTTCATGAGATTGCATGCTCACTTGGGCTGAATACTGAGCAGGAACTGCACGTACAGAATGCTGCCCCCCCTCCACCCTTCTCAAGGCAACATTAGTTTTTTCAGCACCCGTGTGTGTGTGTGTGTGTGTGTGTGTGTGTGTGTGTGTGTGTGTGTGTGTGTGTGTGTGTGTGTGAGAGAGTGTGTG